>VWYK01091075.1:7059-75514 GCA_013399775.1 Semnornis frantzii | reverse complement strand
CCTATGGCAGGGGGTTGGAACTGGATGATCCTTGAGGGCCCTTCCAACCTTACCATTCTATGATTCTATGATTCCAAGTCCATCTGTCAGCCTAAGACCACCATGGCCACATCCCAAAGTGCCATGTCCACACATTCCTTGAACACCTCCAGGGATGCTATGTGCAATGCTTTTGCCTGATACATGCACCAATGCTCACACCAGTGTAGCTAAGCCTGCAAGAATCTTTGGCAGAGGTTAATAGTTGACAAGGATTCAAATCTCAGTGTTCAGGATGCTGTCCTGACTTTTTTAAGTGTGGGACTCAGAGCCACTGTTGTGCAGAGAGTGATGATGACAACAGGAAGGCAGCTATCTTTTACTTGTGAAGTCAGGAACCTCCTTCACTTCATACACAGCTTTTATTTTTCAAGAGCTATGTGACACTCTCCCTACTTTAAACAACTGTTAGCAGTCGTGGTGCTTGAGGAGCTGCAAGTTAGCACAATTTCACCTGCCAGACTGCAGCACTGTATTGCCAAAGCACAGTACTAGCTCAGCATGCTTCTGCCTGGAAAAAAAGACAGCGTTACTTGCTTTGTGCTTGTGATAAGGCTGAGCCACGCAGGGCAATCAAAGCTCTCAGAAATATACTGCACACTCAGCACACCACCAGCACCAAAGGGCAGACTGCTTGGGAGGACCTCTCTGACTTTGGGTTTAGCCTGGCATCTCTCCAGTTTCGCAGTTCTGTCACCTATAAAACAGTGAAAGCAGCTTCCGTCACCATAGCTGCCAGATGCAGCAGGAAGCACTGCTGCATGAAAGACAGTTAACAAAATTTGGTCTAGGATGTAGCCTTGCTTGGGGCTGTTTCTGACAGTGACATGTTCTGACATCTTGTCATCACTCAGAACCTTTGCATTGACTCGCACCATCATGAAATAACCAAAATATGCTCACAAACTTACCTGGGCATCCAAATTTATGCAGATGCCTCTGGGCTGCTTGTGGCTGACAGTGCTGGAGTCCTCAGTTTGCTCCAGAAGGGCCAGGTAGAGACCTTTGCTCACTTTGAAGTAGGACAGGGCTGAAAGCCAGACTGTTTCTGCAACAGCCTTTTAAACACCCTCACCGACAAATCCATTGATGTCAGTTTGACATGGATTGTTCTCAGCAGCTGAGAAAATCAATATATCTTGGTGTTGCTGCAGGAATGATTTTAGCTTTGCAAAAGGCACTATGAACCCCCTGAGGTACCGTAGAATTGTCAGGGTTGGAAAGGACCCCAGGGATCATCTAGTTCCAACCCCCCTGCCATGGGCGGGGACATCAGATTTCTCAGCCTGTCTTTATAGGAGAGCTGCTCCAGTCCTCTTGATCTTTTTTGTGGCCTCTTCTGGACCCACTCCATCAGGTCCATGTCTTTCTTGTGTTGAGGGCCCTAGAGCTGGACACAGTTCTCCAGGTGAGGTCTCATCAGAGCAGGGTGGCAGGATCGCTTCTCTCAATCTGCTGGCCACAATTCTTTCGATGCAGCCCAGAATGATCATTTTAAGGAGGTAAGATACAGCAGGCATGTAGACACAGATATGGATTTCAAATAAACCATTTCAGATTTCATCATGCTTGAGTCAGTGCTGAAACACCAGATACTTTACCAAACCAACTTTAAAAAAAGATAAAGCTATCTTTTTATCCAAACTTTGCTCTCTCTTCTGATGTTGGCCTACAGTAAATTCACTTATTGCCAAAGTATTCACAGTGGCTTTACACTAAAGATTAAAGGTCAGAATATTATTCTAGAGTACTTTTGGTTGGCTGATCTGACCAAATACAGAGGTGTGATATTATTAACTAGACCCTTCAGACTATGAAGGGCATTGAGGATCTCAAGCTGTGGAGGGTACTGAGAGCAAATCTGATCTGCTAGTGAGGAGTCAGTGCTTGTTGACTCAAAGGTGTGGGCATGAAGACAAGGCAAACATGAGGAAGCAAGTAGAAACCAACCTTGGTGCTGCTGTAGTTTAACTATAGAAACAAGCAGAAGACGTCAACACAGTGTGGGAAGTTTCAAAGAGGGTCTAAGGAGATCTTAAACTGAACTCATTGGTGTTGCCAATCACAGATCTTAGGACTTGAGTGAGAGCACCTGAAGCATTTTCCAGTAGAGAAAAGACCTGGGAGCACTGACTGGCAGCCATCTGAAGATGACCCAGGGTGTACCCAGGTGGCCAAAAAGACCAGCAGCATCCTGGCCTGTAACAGAAATAGTGCAACCAGCAGGACCAGGGAAGGGATTGTCCCCTTGGACACAGAACTAGTGAGGCCAGAACTTGAGTCCTGGGTTCAGTTTTGAGCCCCTCACTCCAAACAAGACATTGAGGTGCTGGAGCAGGTCCAGAGAAGGATAACGAGGGGGATGTTCAGCCTGGAGAAAAGGAGGCTTAGGGGAAACCTTCTGGCTCTCTACATCTACCTGAAAGGAGGCTGGAGCCCGGTGGGCGTTGGTCTCTTCTCCCTTGGAACAACTGCACTACTTAAAGAATGCAGAACTTTGACCCCTGCCCGGCTGCTGCAGCGTGGCGCCTGCAGAGCCGCACGGACTCGGGCTCCTTCTTCTGCCCCTCGCCCCAGGCACTCCCAGCCGGCGGCGCCGAACGGAACCGCATTCGCAGGGCAGGTCACCCCCTCCCCGCCGTCGCTCGGGGCGGTCGAGGGCGGGCCGGGCCGGCAGCGAGTGCGGCGCCGTGGCCCTGGGGGCGGGACGCGGCCGAGCCGAGGGCGAGCATGGGGAAGCTGCTGGCGGTGGCTCTCGTCGGGATAGCGGCAGCTTTGCTGGCCGAGCGGCTGCTGACGTTCCGGTGAGTCGTGAGGGGCCGCCGGACGGCCCGCAGCGAGGCAGGGCAGCCAAGGTCCCGGCGCGGAGCGGAGGAACGGGGAGCCGGGGGGTTCCGGGGGTGGGCTGCAGGGGCTCGGTCCTGCGAGCGGTGCAAGGGAGGCTGAACTGACCCCTCAAGGTCGGTGCCGAGTCGGGCAGGGGCTGACGGTTGCAGCCCTCCGAGAGTGGAAGCACTTCAATCTCTTCTCTGGAGCCTGAATTCAGGGAACACGCACATGGCTGCAGCCTCCTTTCAGGGAGTTGTGGAGAGGCAGAAGGACTGCCCTTAGTGCGGAGAAAAGGAGGCTAAACACCCCCAGTTCCCTCAGCTGCTCCTCCTCAGCCCTCTTCTCCAGACCCTTCAACAGCTTTGTTGCCCTTCTCTGGACCCGCTCCGGTACCACGATGTCATCCTTGTAGTGAGGGTCATTGTCCTCAGCATCACTGCTATCATTATCACTAACAAGGGAAACACTTTTCCCCAGACAAAAACTAGGCAGCGGCTTCCTCAGCAGTGCCTTTTGCATCCTCCATCAGGCATGAACTCCCTGCAGGAGCATTTGTCCAGCGGAAATGCCCTTTGCAACAGAGGGCATGTGAAATCCTCCCCAGGATTTCCCCCCCTCACTTTGGGGTCAAGGGTGCACCAAAGAGGAGAAGATGTCCTGGGGCAGGGTTGGGGGGAAGGGGTACCTCTGTTTTTGCAGAGGCTGCAGTTAAGAGGCATGTGCCAACACTGGGATCTGTGAATTTCCCTCATCTTCTGTCTGTAGGATAAACAGTAAGTCAGAATCGGGTTGCCAGAAACTTGCGGTGTTTCCTGCTGAAGCTGGCATCTGAGTAACAATAATCCCTGTGTACACAAGGTTTCCTCTGAAGGAGCACAGGCCTCTGTGGTGGTAAACTGGAGCCTCAGTCACTGTGAGCTAAAGTACTCAGCCACTTTATGCTCCATGTCCTACACCTCTTGTCACCAGGTGTGAACATGGACTCTTGGAGAGCAGCTTCAGCCCACAAGGACTCCAAACACCTGACTTCAAGGCAATGACATCCAGCTAATTAATCTCTGGGTAGACAGCAGTTGCAGCTCATTACAGGAGGAAGGCTGTGCTGCTTGAACCCAGGTGCCTCACATAAATTAGACATCTTGCACTACATCCACCACAAGCATTAGTAATAACTGGGGTTGGTAGCAGGACCCACCCTACCCTGGAATTGCTCACGGTGGAATGGCAGAGCTGGAAAACACTTGCAGGGTTTAGTGGGGTGAGCCATTTCAGTGCATTGTGAAAAGCAAGGGACCCCACACCCCCTCCACACTGAAGGGACAAATGCAGTGTTTGGGCAAGCTGAATCTCCCTGGCAGAAGCAGGATCGCTCCCATCTCTAGCTCTCTGTGGGTTTTTCCTGTGTGCTGTGTTTCAACGAACTGCAGCCTAGCAGCTGTCTCAAGGGTTGCAGAGTTTGGAAATACAACTTCGAATAACAAAGCCCTCTAAGGTAATTTAACACAAACCTGAGAGGAGAAACTGTGGGTGGTGTTAAACTCGTGCCAAGCCTCTCTATTATGCATCCCCCACCCAGAAGACAGGAATCCAGCAGGAACTATTTGCTGAGTTTGAAACCTTGTGTTTAGATAGTATGAGACAAGAATCCATGAAATGCTTAAAAGATAAGGCTTGAAGAAGTGTTACAAATCTCATAAAAACTCAATTATTCTTCAGTCAGGTTTGTTTATGTATCTGTTACACTCTTGATAGCTACCAAAGGAGGAGGGATTGTGCAGCAGGAAACTGCTGAAGCCCTTGTGTGTTACCAGCTGAAAGGACACTGGTTCCACTACCGACATTTTAAATTGCTAATTCTTCTCTGAAGAAAGGTCTGAGAAAATGTGCAAAGCTTGAATATTAATTATACTGTTGGTTTTTTTCCTCAAAGCAAGATGCATCTGATATTACTGGTCATGTGCAGATATATTTGCATGCACACAGGGTGTTAGCATTTTGTAAGACTCTGTTCTGATAGGGTGCACAGCTTGCACAGTGCTCAAAACTGAAGTGTGCTTCCAGAATGATCCTGGCTGTGCATAGACCTGTTGGAACAAGTCCAGACAAGGGCCACAAAGATGATCCAGGGTCTGGAATACCACTGCTGTGAGGGTAGGCTGAGGGAGCTGGCGGTGTTCAGCCTGGAGAAGCCTCCAGGGGGATCTTATAACAGCTTTAATACCTAAAGGGAACCTACGGGAAGGCTGCAGAGGGACTTTTTACAGGAGTGTCCACTGAGAGAACAAGGGGGAAATGGATTTAAATTGAAAGAGAATAGGTTTAGATTGGATCTTAGGAAGAGATTCCTCACTATGAGGGTGGCAAGACTCCAGAGGGGTTGTGGATGTCCCCTCCATGGAGCTGTTCAAGGCCAGGTTGGATGGGGCCTTGAGCAACCTGGTCTAGTTGGGAGTTGTCCTGCCCGTGGCAGGGAGGTTGGAGTAGATGATCTCTAAGGTCTCTTCCAGTCTAAGCCATTCTTTGAAAAAAAAACCAAAGCTGGGAGCAAACCCCAGAATAACAGATGATTTTCAGTCCTATCAGTAAATAAGACCCCAAAGATCTGGGACTGGTTAGCCTAGAGAAGAGGAAAACTGAAAGAGGCCTTTGAATATGCAACAGGTTGCTGCTGAAGGAAAGGGAATGACTGTCATTCGTGTCCTACAAAGTGAGACAGTGGGTGGATGATTGAAATTGGAAAGAGAAGACTGAGTGGGAAAAGGTGTTGTGCACAGGGATTGCACCAAGTAGCAAAATTCCTGCTTTTTTGGGAATTGCTTCTCCCACAGTTTGCAGGCCTGCTGTGTTCTCAGTGCGGGCAGTTAGTTATCTAGGCCATCTGGCTTAGTGGCTGAGTCTGCCTGGGCTAGATAAACTCACACATGTTGGAAAAGCCTCTCTCTGCACTGCACAGGCTTGGGACCAGTGTCCTTTTGAATTACTCTAATTCTAGTCCATGAAGTGTTTCCCTGGGAATGCTGTTGGGATATCATCATGCTTTGTTGGGTGCTGGCTGAGTTCCTGCTGTACTTTTGGAGCAGCCTGCCCAGGAAAGGCTGATACAAATAGGAGAGGGAAAATCCCTCACCAGGCAGCACTGTGGATGTGGGGCATGACTGCCCCAAGCACCCCCCTGGTGGGTTCAGCTCTGCTGGCATGCCAAGGGGCAAAGGGAGAGCTGATCTCTCTCCCATGCAGCTTGTGGGCTGAGATCCAGTGTAATTCCCTGTCAGGACTCCTGAGCTGGGGGAGAGGGCTTGGGAGAGTTTAACTTGACTCCTTTCCCTTGCTGTCCTCTGTGCTTTTTACCACCCTCCCACCCCTCCCCTTTTTTTTTTTCCCCTCTGGCCTTATGTTAACAATTTATGTCAATTATTTAGTATTGAAGCAACTCAGAACTCTTAATTAGGTGATTAAAAAGCTGCCAGACTGATATCCCATATAGTCCTCTCAGGCATATCACATATTTTTCATACCACAGAGCGATAGTGCTATTTAGTTTGTGTTTGTGCCTAAAACTACAACACAAACATGGCTGGGTTTAGCTATGGGAGCTCTGCATTCACAGTTGCCTGGGGTTGAGGCAGGTACAGCCTCAGCACATGTCACAGGCGTGCAAAGGAGTGACTGGGTTAGTTTAACTGCTTTCTCTTAGGGAAAAGAAAAAGAAATATTCTAATGTGTTAGCTTGGGCATTCTGACATAGAAACACTGCTTATTAGGGCCCTGTGGACCAGCATGGTCAAACACTTCAGTCCTGAATCATACAATCATAGAATGGTAAGGTTGGAAGGGACCTCAAAGCTCATCCAGTTCCAACCCCCTGCCATAGGCAGGGACACCTCCCACTAGCACAGGTCACTCAAGGCCTCATCCAACCTGGCCTTGAACACCTCCAGGCAGGGAGCAGCCACAACCTCCCTGGGCAACCTGTGCCAGTGTCTCACCACCCTCACTGTAAAGAACTTCCTCCTAACATCCAGTCTAAATCTCCCCTCTGCCAGTTTAAACCCATTGCCCCTTGTCCTGTCATTACAAGACCTTGTAAATAGTCCCTCCCCAGCCTTCCTGTAGGCCCCTTCAGATACTGGAAGGCTACTCTAAGGTCTCCTGGAAGCCTTCTCTTCTCCAGGCTGCAGAGCCCCAACTCTTGTAGCCTGTCCTCATAGCAGAGCTGCTGCAGCCCTCTGAGCATCTTCGTGGCCCTCAGAATCATAAAACTGCTGAGGATGGAAGAGACCTTTGAGAGCATCAAGTCCAAATGCTCACCTAGAGCTCACAGTGCCACCTCTACTACTAAGCTACTACCACTAAACCATGTCCCTAAGCACTGTATCTGCACACCCTTTAAGTAGCTCCAGGGATGGTGACTCTGCCACCTCTCTAGCAACTTTTTCCCATGCTTGATAGCCCTTTCTGTGAAGAATTTTTTCCTGATACCCAACATGAACCTCCCTTGGCACAACTTGAGGCCATTTCCTCTTGTCCTGTCAATTGCTTCACATGAGAAGAGACTAGCACCCACCTTGCTCCAGCCTCCTTTTGTTAGAGAGTGATGAGGTCTTCCCTCAACCTCCTCTTCTGAAGACTAAACCACCCCAGTCTCTTCAGCTGCTCCTCATAAGAATCACAGAGTCACAGAATAAACGAGGTTGGAAAAGACCTCTAGGATCATTGAGTCCAAACTATCACCTAACCCTTGTAATTAACAAACCATGGCACCATGGGCCCTCTTGAACACCTCCAGGTTTGGGGACTCCACCTCTTGCTGTGAGGAGCTTCTTAATGTCAAGCCTGAACCTGCCCTGGTGCAGCTTGAAGCTGTGTCCTTTTGTTCTGTCCCTGGGTGCCTGGCAGAAGAGACCAACCCCACCTGGCTACAACCTCCCTTCAGGTAGTTGTAGAGAGCAATGAGGTCTCCCTTGAGCCTCCTCCAGGACTTGTGTTCAAGGCCCTTCACCAGCTTCGTTGCCCTTCTCTGGACCTGCTCATTGTCTTTCTTGTAGTGAGGGGCCCAAAACTGAACCCAGTACCTGAGGTGCAGCCTCACCAGTGCTGAGTGGAGGGGACAGTCACATCCTTAAACAAATCTCTTTGCAAAGCACCTCCCTAGTGAGGTGCCTTTAATACAGATTTGTAGACAACTTGGAATGCAGGAGATGGAGAAATAGGAGCTCAAGTAGTTACTTGCCTCTATCTGTTTGTCCAGTAAATCATGAGCCAGAGATCAAGTTTTATGGGCACTGAGGAATGAAATAAGCGCTGCTGAAGAAGATGCTCCGAGTAGGCAACAGCAGAGAAGAGGAAAGGGCAAAGCTGATTGCTGAAAGCTGTACCACCAAAGTGCTAGCACTGTTGCTACCTTTGAATGTGGGCTAAGAAATGTAGAAAGTGCAACTGCTGGTGGCCTGGCCACCAAAAATAGCCAATGGGTTGGGGTAGGAGGTTGCCCTCTCCTCATCTGAAAAGCTGATCCTGATTGCCCTCTCCTCATCTGAAATGCTGATCCTAACCGTGGGGTGCTGCTATATTTAGGTGGCTGAAACCTGAAGAAAGTGTGGCTATGATATTTTACGGTTTGAGCTGTGGTGGGGTCATGGGAGCTGGTTCCTGAAGCACATGAATCAAGTCGGGGTCGTGGAGTTATTCAGTGCGGGAGAATCTCTTAATCCCTGCCTGTGTGGAGCCATCACAGCGGTTCGGAGCCAATTGCTGTTGTCAGTTCTGGGTTTTGCTTATTCAGTGTTTTACAGCTGATTTGTTGGGGCGATATGACAGGCAATAAACCGGGGATGAAGCCAGGCTAGGAGTGTGAGCTGTGCAAAGCTGGCCGTGTGCTGTTAACCCTGCTCTTCCCTCCTGCAGGGCCAGGCTGAACGCTTCCCGGCAAGTGGCCCCGCTCACCCTGCCGACCTGCCGGCTCGTTAAAGGCATCGGTACGTGCTCCACATGCCTGAGTGCATTGCTTTTGCCCACTTTGCTTTTGAAATGCTTCTCAAAGCCAGCTTTTGCCGAGCCTCCTCCCGAAAACAATTTAACTTTCATTTGCTGCTTGGACTCTGAGGTAGGGAGAAACTGCAGGAAGAAATTGTACTGATAATCAAGCTAGTTTGGTTTAATACTTTTTGCTTTTGATGTTCCTCATGCAGGATCTTGCAAGGCTGGCTCAGTTGTTCAGACAGTTGCTCAGCCTTTTGCCAGCTTGGTTGCAGATTCATAGATTGCATCAGGGTGGAAGGGACCCTCAAAGGTTATCTTGTTCAACCCTGCCTGCAGTCAGCAGGGACACCTCCAACTAGGTCAGGCTGCCCAGGGCCACACCAGTTCTGACCCTGGATGTTTCTAGGGATGGGGCCTCAACCACATCTGGGCAACCTGTTCCAGGATTTCACCATTCTCTTTGTGAGGAAATTCCTCCTAATGTCCAACCTAACTCTGCCCTGCTCCAGCTTCAAGCCATTGCCTCTCATCCTATCACTACAAGCCTTTCTAAACGGTCCCTCCCCAGCCTTCCTGTAGGTCCCCTTCAGATATTGAAATGTAATTATAAGGTCTCCCTGGAGACTTCTCAGGCTGAGCAGCCCCAGCTCTTTCAGCCTGTTGTTTCAGATCTATTAGACAAAGCTGGCTAGGGAGGGGAAGCAGCAACTCCCTTCTTGAATGTTCTGGCAGAACTGGCAGAACTGATAGGGCTTTGCTGGCATCCCACTGCAGAAACTGCAACTTTTATTCATTATTGAGAAGGAGCAAAACAATCAATAAAGATGGATGTTTATTGATGTCTGATCATCAAATAAAATGAAGAAGCAGTGATGCACAAAGTCTGCTTTGCTGTTGTGGACTTTCCTTCTCTGGAGACTTTCCAGGCCTGTCTGGATGCATTCTTGTATGGCCTGCCTCAGGTGATCCTGCTTTGGCAGGAGAGTTGGACTAGATGATCTCCAGACGTCCCTTCCAACCTCTACTATTCCTTGATTCTGTTCCCTCTCTTGAAAACTAATACCTTGCAAACACTTCTCTCTTGCTAAGCCACTCAGGAAGTGAGTTGGCTTGTAGACCAGGGTGTGCAGGCTCTTCAGGCAGGTGGCTACAGGTGCTTGTCAGCTGATAACAGACTGAGCACAGACCATGCTGCCAGGGTGGAAGCTTTGCAAGAAGGCCACAGGCATGTGGCGAAGGAATGGCTGCCAAATGCCAGCAGGATTGCTCACCTTAGTGCCTCATTTTGCAGAGATTTAGGAGCAGGCTGGTCCCATGTGGTGCAAACAGCAGACAGGAGCTGGGTGTGATTGCAAAATTCAGCTGTGTGGTTTCAAAGAGCAAGAGGTTGTATTTGTCATCTTAGTCTGGTTTGCAGAGAGGTTTAATGGCGTGGCTGAAATGTTGACTTTGTACTTTGGATCATGTATTTAGCACACAGCAACATTTCTGTCTTCTTTTGTTTCTCTCCCTTTAGGATAAGCAGGGTATAAAGTCAATAGCTTCAAATTTGATGTTTTTTTGTGTCCTCCTTTCCCCCAAAATTGTCATTTTTAAGCTTAATACAGACCTGAGGGCTGGGCTTTATTCTCCTCCTCAGTATTTTTGGGAATGTCTGAAATTCTGTTGAATTTTGCCTAGATTTTGCATGTATAAATAAAAAAAAAATCATTGAATGGGCATTAAGAGCTTTGCCTTTGGGGCATGCTGAGTCACTGAGCTGATTTCATAAATCTTGCTTCTTCCTTGTGTCAGGAATCAAACATCTTTGTAAAGTCACATTACTGCTGTCTGTAGAGTTCCTTTGCCTGAGGTTATGTGCAGAAGGAATTTCACTTTAAGAAATTTTCTGAGTCCTGTAGATTGAGCTGAAGTTTACTCACAGAGGACTCTGAATAATGCTTATTTGATGGTGATTAGGAGAAAACTAATTGCTGAGTAATACTTTTAAGCATGTGCTAGAGCAGGATTACCTAGATCTGGCTGAACAGGAATGCATCCAGGTGGGTTTGGAAAGTCTCCAGAGAAGGAGACTCCACAACCTCTCTGAGCAGCCTGCTCCAGGGATCTGGCACCCTCACAGCAAAGAAGATTCTCCTTAAGTTCAAGTGAAACCTCCTGTGTTCCAGTTTGTGCCCACTGCCCTTTTTCATATCATTGGGCACCACTGAAAAGAGCCCAGCCCCATCCTCTTGGCCTCCACCCTTTAGCTATTGGTCAGCATTGAGAAGATCTTCTCTCAGTCTTCTCTGGGCTAAACAACTTCAGGTCTCTCAGTCTCTCCACAAGGGAGCTCCAGTCCCCTCATGGCCCTGTGTTGGACTCTCTCCAGAGGTTCCCTGCCTCCCTTGAACTAGGGAACCTAGAACTGGACACAATACTCCAGGTGCAGCCTCACCAGGGCAGGCAGGGAAGAAAACCTCCCTTGACCTGCTGGCCACACTCTTCTTCATGCACTCCAGCAGACTGTTGGCCCTCTTGGCCATAAGGTCACATTGCTGGCTTCTTAACCCTCCTGTCTCATGTGATGTCCATAAGAACAGCCCAGAGCCCTCCCTGGAGGGGAGCTTCCCAGCAGCCAGCTGTGTGTCTCCATCCTCTCCTTGCTGCCTTGGCAGTGCCAGCTTGGCTGGAGCATGCTGAATCAGTGTTTCACTGCTCTTCCACACCTACCAGCAGCAGGCTCAGAAGTGGCCAGCCTGCTTTGCTGAGCTGTCTCTTCAAGTGGTTTGGTGTGAGGTCTTTAGTGCAGAAACTTATACTTGTTAATTATCTGCTCCCAATTAGCCTGCTTGTCTTTCTGCTTGAGAGCCTCACTAATTCAGTAGTGGGAAGTGGTTGTATCTCTCTTCATGCACTCACCAGCATGCTCTGCCGGGGAAAGTTGTCTGTCCAGCTCCTGTCAGCATGGAGCCTTTCAGCATTTAGGAAGAAGTTCTTCACCATGAGGGTGGTGAGACCCTGAAATGGGTTGCCCAGGGAGGTGGTGGAAGCCTCATCCCTGGAGGTGTTTAAGGCCAGGCTGGATGAGGCTGTGGCCAGCCTGATGTAGTGTGAGGTGTCCCTGCCCATGGCAGGGGGGTTGGAACTGAGTGATCTTTGTGGTTCCTTCCAACCCTGACTGATTCTATGATTCTGTGATTCTATGTCTTTAACATTGCAGCAGTCCTGGAAAGTGAGGACCCACTGCTAACCCCGTGCTAGAAATGCACCTAGGCTTGGAGAGACCAAGAGCTAGGGCAAAGAAGAGGAGCTTGCTGCTTAAACCAGGGCAGGAGCCAAGCTGACACATGCAAATCCAAAGCTTTAGCTGGACAATGCAGGTTGTAAATGTCTCTGGGCACATCAGTGCAGATATCTGCCTCCTGTCTGGAGCCCAGCTGACATTCAGAACCAAAACCTAGGAGGTGGATAATGGACTGGCTCCCAAAAATGTTTCTTGAGGGACACTGCACTTCACAAGACAGGGATGCATCACTTGTAAGCTCCATCCCACAACTAACTTGCTGAAGCTGAAGAGAAGCTGGCTGGAAAGTGGCCAGAGAATGGCCATGAGGATGATCAGAGGGCTGGAGCTCCTCTCCTGTGAGGACAGGCTGAGAGAGTTGGGGTTGTGCAGTTTGGAGAGGAGGTGGCTCCCAGGAGACCTTATTGTGGCCTTCCAGGATCTGAGTGGGCTACAAGAAAGCTGGGGAGGGATTTTTTAGGGTGTCAGGTAGTGATAGGACTGGGGGGAAATGAAACAAAGCTAGAGGGGGAGAGATTTAGATTAAATGTTAGGAAGAAGTTCCCCCTGAGGGTGGTGAGACACTGACTGGCACATGTTGCCCAGGGAGGTGATGAAATCCCCATCCCTGGAAGTTTTTTAAGTCCAGGCTGGATGTGGGTCTGGGCAACCTGATTAGTGTGAGGTGTCCCTGCCCATGGCAGGGGGGTTTGGGTTAGATGATCCTTGGGGTCCCTTCCAACCCTGACGGTTCTGTGATTCTTTTGCTGGGAGAAGTTGTCTCCAGATCTCTCCAGGGCTGAGCTGGGGAGGAGCTTGCCTGGGCTGGGGAATCTGAGGATCAGATTCCTCCCCACAGAGCTGTTTGGTAGCTTCAGGGTGAATTACAGCCCGGCTGAATTAGTGCTGGGATAAACAGGAGTTACATAAAAGCAAACAATAAACCCAGCTCAGATTTGCAGGCCCTTCCCTGGAAGGAGATGCCAAGGGTGGTGTGACCTTCAGAGGGTGCTCTATGGCCAAGCAGGAGGGTTGTGGAGAGATGGGGGCAGCTGTTTGGAAGCTCTGTTAAAGCAAACCTGCAGAGCAATTTCCTCCTTGAAGCAAATGCTCCCTGGTGGGTTTAATGCACTCATCCCTTGGGAAATGGCTGATGGGGAGTGCTGCTCCTGCTGCCCCTTTGGAGAGGAGAGGGAACACTTCTCAGGGCAGCAGTGAGAATTTGGAATGGCAAACAGGCTTCAGCATCAGACCAAAAGCTCTGTGGAGAGGGCTTGATCACAGCCTAAAATTCTATTTTTACTAAAGGGATTTTATTTTACTTTGTTTTTTTAATCATTATTTTTCACCTTTGTTTTTCCTAGCAGAATAAAAGTGCCACAGGAGCTGCAGGAGCTGGCAATATTGGAAACAATCACCCAGAGTTAAAAGTGTGGCCTCACTGTTAAAGGCCTTAGCTGTTTAAAGACAGAGCAGGTTCTCTGCCACTTGGGAACTTTGAAGTGTTTGGCAATCCACCCTGGTGAAGTGTCCCAGCTCAGTCAGAATTAGTGTGTGCAGTTCTCAGAGCTGCCTTATGCAAGTGCTGGGGCTGAGCAATGGCTACAGTCCTGCCCTGAAAATCCCAGCACTGCACTAACTGGTTGCAGCAGAACATTATCAGCCAAAGCAGGCGATTCATCCCCTGCCACCCCAGGGCACAGGGAGCTGGGGAGGGATCATAGAGTTGGTTTGGCTGGAAGAGACCTTTAAGAGCCCAACCTCCAACCTAACCCCACCACGGCCACTAAACTGTGGGCACAGGTTTCTTGGAATGGTGACTCCACCTCCCTGGGCAGCCTGTTCCAATGCCTGCCCAGGAGACTGCTTGGCCACCACAGAGGCACCCCTAAGCCTCCAGAGAGAGAGGAGCCCCAGAGTGATTTCCTACCCTGGCATGTCACTGACTTCTGCTGCCACTTCTAACATGATGCAAACTTCTCCGCTGCACTCACACAGTCTTATCAGAAAAGGACATTCCTGAAAGCTGGACTTGTACTGAAAAAGAGGGATTTTTGATAGGAAATATTTAATATCACCTGAAAAAGTCTCTTTGTGTCTGTCTTGCAGAAACTGGATCAGAAGACATCGACATACTTCCCAATGGCCTGGCTTTCATTAGCTCCGTAAGTGCCTGTGCCTCCTCCCCGTGCAGGGCCCTCCCTGCTGCCTTATCTACAGAAGCTACAGGTGAAAATGGCAGGATGGGCTCTTCCCACAAGGCTGATTGGCTCCACAGGAACAGCAGCAGCTTAGCTGCTGTTTTCTTCTGCCTGACTAAGTGTACTCCTTGAGGCTGAAGTGGTGGTACTGGCTCTGACAGATGTATCCTGCTGCACTGCCTCATCTGCCCACATCATCTTTCATTTCTTCCATGCTGCTTGCTTGCCACATGCACAGGTCAAGCCTCTCCCTTACTTAGAAGCTGTGTTAATTCCCAGACATAAAAAAACCCCAAATGAGCACTAATTTTATGTGTTCATTTTGTTACTCCTGGGTGGTTTTTAGCCTTTAGGGCATAGTTTTTTTCCAGGCTTTTCCTTGCAGGATGATTGGTGATTATTTTTCTAAAGCAGAAACTGATGCTTCAAGGACACCCAGAGAATGATCAGGTTGCAAAATTCATGCCAGAAGTTGTGAGCTGTCACACTGCTGCTGTTCCCTGTGGATGCAGGCAGTGGTGCTGTACTTCCAGTTTGTCCTTCCCCACTGTGGGCTTTGTTTGCAGGGTGGTTTGATATATGGGGAGCACCCACTCCAGGTGGTGCCTTGGGCACAGCTCCTCATGCCCTCCATGCAGCCTGCTCCCCCTGCAATGTAATCCCTGGGCTCAGCAGGGAAGGCAGAGCTGGTCCCTCTCTGTCCATCCTGGCATGGTTAGCTGAACCAGAGGGACACTGAAAGGGTTCTCAAAGCCTGGGACAGACTCCTCAGGGAGATGGTTGAATCCCCATCCCTGGAGGTGTTTCAAAGAGGCAGAGAGGTGGTGCTTGGTGTTTAGTGCCAAGAATTAGGGAATTGGCAGAATTAGGGAATGGTTGGACTGGATGATCTTAAAGGTCTTTTCCAACCAAAACCATTCCAGGTTTCTATGACAGCCTGATGTGTGCTTGCAAGGCTGATCAAGGCTCCAGCATGTTCAGCCCTATGATGCTTCCCTTTGCCCTCTTTTATCCAGGAATGATCTTCGTGTTTTGATTTTACAGGGCTTGAAATACCCAGGAATAAAAAGCCTTGCCCCAGACAAGCCAGGTGAAATATTTTTGATGGATTTAAATGAAGACAATCCCAGAGCAGTGGAACTGAGAATCAGCCGAGGGTTCGACCTGGCATCCTTTAACCCTCATGGGATCAGCACCTACATAGACAAAGGTAAAGCCAGCTGAGGCAGATCTCAGCCTCAGCTGCACAAACAAATCCCTCTGCAGCCTTGCACTACACCTCCAACAGCCTGATCTTGCTGGGAGAGAAAATATTTTCAGGCTTTTTGACTTTCTAGGGCTCTTGTCTAGATGCCAGCTGCCACCTTTGCGCAGTCTCTCAGGCTGGCTGAGACAGAAAGGTGTTCTGTAGGACACCCACAGGAAAGAAAATATGAGAAAAGTCACAGGCTCACAGGATGTCAGGGGTTGGAAGGGACCCAAAGATCATCGAGTCCAACTCCCCTGCCAGAGCAGGACCAGACAATCTAGCACAAGGCACACAGGAACACATCCAGACAGGCCTTCAAAGGCTCCAGAGGAGACTCCACAACCTCTCTGGGCAGCCTGTGCCAGTGCTCTGGGACCCTTACAGTCAAGAAGGTCCCCCTTGTGTTGAGCTGGAACCTCCTGTGCTGCAGCTCCTTGTCCTATCCCAGGGAGCAAGTGAGCAGAGCCTGTCCCCCCATTCCTGATCCCTAGCTCTCAGATATTTATGAATGTTTATTAAATCCCCTCTCAGTCTTCTCTTCTCAGACTAAGTCTGAGAAGTTGAAAACTACACAAGCTTTATTTTACCACTTTACATCCACCTCACCCAGGGCTCAAGGGTATTGAGGAGTAGTGACCTCAAAAGAGAGGAGGCTGTGACTGAGTGACCAGAATTGAGGCTTTGGTGGCTAAACAGTAAATTAGCAAATCACTGCAAGCTACCAAGTCTCTGTTACTCTCTGGCCAGAGGTTTGGAAGGGACCCTCAGAGGGTCCTGCAGTGAGCAGGGACATCTCCAGCTAGATCAGGTTGCTTAGAGCCCCATCATGTTTGACCTCGAATGTCTCTGGGGATAGGACCTCCACCACTTTCTGCACACTGTGATTGTATGGAGGCTTAGGTCAAGCTGCAACAATGGGTCTCTTTCTCCAGCTAGTTGTAAACTCTTAGTTGCTCTGCTAAAATCCCCAAGGAAAGGATAGGGAGAGGAAGGAGAGCATGAAGGGTATTTTATTGGTAGCCAGAGCTTGCCATAGGATAGCATGTCCTGGAGAGGAGAACATGGCAATGCTTTTGAACTAGAGCAGGGTAGGTTTAAGTTGGATGTTAGCAATAAGCTCTTCACAATGAGGGTAGTGAAATACTGCAACAGGTTGCCCAGAGAGGTTGTGGAGCCTCCATTTCTGCAGCCCTGCCTGGATGCCATCTTGTTCTAGGGTGAACCTTCTCAGGGAAGGGTGTTGGACTAGATGTGCTCCAGAGAGCTTCCAACCCCTTTCATTCTGTGGTTTCTGATTTCTTTCTTCCTTGGTAGAACCAGCACAGTTGTAGTTTACACAGCAGTTCCCTGTAGAGTGAGCCTGGGAGAAGAGCAGCTGGAGCTCTGGAACCACTTGCAGTGGCATCCTGCATTACTTTGGTGCTTGTCCTTCTCCCTCAGGGGAGCCGTGAGACAGAT
Source organism: Semnornis frantzii (assembly GCA_013399775.1). Lineage (NCBI taxonomy): Eukaryota > Metazoa > Chordata > Aves > Piciformes > Ramphastidae > Semnornis > Semnornis frantzii. The sequence continues at coordinate 58,494 of VWYK01091075.1, read as the reverse complement.
GCACCAAATCCAACATGTGCTCTGTACTGAGGGCTGCTTCAGAGCTGTGGGTGCTTAGCCATGCAGACTGGTGCAGAAAGTTCAACTGTTTCCATCTCTCTTTTCAAGATGACAGTGTGTACCTCTTTGTTGTGAACCACCCCCAGCAGAAGAGCACAGTGGAGCTGTTCAAGTTTATGGAAGATGACAATTCTCTACTGCACCTGAAAACCATTCGACACGACCTTCTGACCTAGTATTGCAGCTAAGCACATCTCCCTCTCTCCCCTCAGTACCATCTGTAATTGCAAACCCTTTATGTCTATTAGAAGGCCACGTCCTGGCTGGGTTCTGGGCAGTCCTACAATGCTCCTTCCTGCTTTCATTTCATTCTTTCATTTATTTTTCTCTCTCTCTTTTTATTTTGCTAGTGTGAACGATATAGTAGCCACAGGACCAGACAGTTTCTATGCCACCAATGACCACTACTTCACTGACTTAATCTTGATTGCCTTAGAGATGTTCTTGGGTTTATCTTGGTCAAATGTTGTTTACTACAGTCCAAAAGAAGTTAAGGAAGTAGCAGCTGGGTTTTATTCAGCCAATGGAATTAACACCTCCCCAGACAGAAAGTAAGTTTCTCGTTGCCTTAGAATTTGTTTGCTCACACCAAAGAATGCCCAAATTCTGATCTCTCTGTGACCAGGTGTCTAAACTGGCTCATGTAAGGCAAGGTGCTACCTGCACAACATCAGTGACGTGGAGGTTCTGTAGAGCAGAAGTCTTGTATCTTCTTCTTAACTAGAGGCAATGTTTGCTGCCTCGCATGGGCATTAGTGTGCAACAGGATCAAAAGCTGCTCCACTTCAGCCAGCCCTGGGGATACTGCTTGTAAGGATTGGTGGGGCAGGATTTCTGTGAGAGGGGGATGATGCACAGTCTGAAAGTCTGCATGGCTGAGTTAACCAGCCCTCAGGTGTATATAGATGAGCTTAAGTTTGAAGGGAAGCATATCTCTGGGCCTTGGGATCCAAGGGTCTGTGTCAGTGTCACAGTGGCACTGAGAAGACCTGGCACAGTGTGAAGCTGCAGTGGTGTCCCAGCAGCTTGGCTTCAGTTCAGTGCCCCGTGGGCTGCTTGCAGTCTGTTGCTGTCTGAAAGCTGTGAGCTGGATTTGCTTCTGGGGGAAGTTGGGTTTGCAGAGGAGGAACTGGCTGCTTTTGGTGTCTGCTGACTCTTGTATATCTCTAAGAGCTGCTTTCTTTTGAAGGTACATCTATGTGGCAGATATATTGGACCACAGTGTCCATGTTATGGAAAAACATGCTAACTGGAGTCTAACCCACGTGAAGGTGAGCTGCTGCTGCTCTGTGGAAATGAGGCCTGTGTGAATGTTGGGCAGATTTGCCCCCATGAATGCTTGAGATTTCAGCCTGACCGTGTGTAAAGCTCTGGTCTGGACAGCTCCTGCTGTGGGCTTGCAGAAGTGCTGTGTGCACCTTACACAGCTTCAGGTCTTGCACTCTCACACCAGCAAGCAGAGGAAGATCCTTGGGCGTGCTGTAGAGCCACAGTGGAAGTCTGCCTTAGTCAGTCTGGGTCAGACAACCAAGCACTGAAGCCATCAGTCAGCACAAGTGTAGGTGGGGAGGCTTGGAGCAGCAAGCAGGTTTGTCATGGCACAGAGGAGGGTGTGGAGCACTCCAGGGGCACTGAGTGCACTGAGGGAGAAAAGAGTCCTCAAAAGATTGAAGTTCTGTCTGCTGGGAGCACTGGACAAAGCTGTTGGCTATGTTCTGGTTTGCTTGCAGGACTTCTGCTAGCTTTAACTGCTCTTCTCCTGCCCTTTGCCCTCTGTTGGATAGACCCTGCAGCTGGACACGCTGGTTGATAACCTGTTTGTGGACCCTCACACTGGGGACATCTGGGCAGGATGCCACCCCAACGGCATGAAGCTCTTCTACCACGACTCTGACGATCCACCTGCTTCTGAGGTACCTTCTGGGAGACATCTCTGGGCTCTGCCTGTGGTGCCACAAAGTTGCTCCCTTCAACCCCCCTTGCTCTAGCTTAGCTCTGCAGTAAGGAAGTGCTTGGGCAGCCTCTGTGAAGGCAAAGGCTCAGCTGGCTCCCAGCTCATAGCTTCTGCTCTCAAGGGGAATGCCTGCACAGTGCATTCCCACTAACACCTATTCAGCTCCTCAGGAGACAACTGAATCATTTCCACCCAGCAGCCCAGGCATAGCTCTGCTGTGAGGACAGGCTGAGAGAGTTGGGGCTCTGCAGCCTGGAGAAGAGAAGGCTTCCAGGAGACCTTAGAGTAGCCTTCCAGTATCTGAAGGGCCTACAGGAAGGCTGGGGAGGGACTACTGACAAAGTCTTGTAGTGACAGGACAAGGGGCAATGGGTTTGAACTGGCAGAGAGGAGATTGAAACTGGATGTTAGGAGGAAGTTGTTTGCAGTGAGGGTGGTGAGACACTGGCACAGGCTGCCCAGGGAGGTTGTGGCTGCCCCCTCCCTGGAGGTGTTCGAGGCCAGATTGGACGAGGCCTTGAGTGACCTGTGCTAGTGGGAGGTGTCCCTGCCTATGGCAGGGGGTTGGAACTGGATGAGCTTTGAGATCCTTTCCAACCTTACCATTCTGTGATTCTATGATTCTGGACTCCTCAGGCTGTGCATCTGTGGCTGTGCAATCAGACTTTGATGAACTGTGTTAAAGACTAAGCCAGCACCAAACAAAAAATAATTGATTAAGTGCAAAGCATGACCAGAAATGTTGGCACTGGGAGGATTCTGTGCCAGTGTGGTTCCTCAGTAGGTGACACTGGCATTATTCTTTCCCTCTGAAATCAACGAGGTGCTGGCATCAGCATGCTAGCAGCTGGGATTGCAGGGCCTAGTTGGTGTCTGTATGAGTTCAGCCTTGTCTGAAGCTCTTCCTAAGTCACTTCTCAAAATTAGTGTGTTCAGCAGATTTATGATCAGAGCATCATGAAATGGCCTGGGTTGGAAGGGACCTTAAAGATCATCCAGTTCCAAACCCTTCCACCACCAACCCCTTCCAGGGACACCTCCCACCAGCCCAGCTTGCTCAAGGCCTCATCCGTCCTGGCCTTGAACATCTCCAGGGAAGAGACATTCACAACCTCTCTGGGCAACCTGTTCCAGTGTCTCCCCACCCTCACTGTGAAGAATTTCTTTCTAATCTCCAGTCTAAATCTGCCCTCCTCAAGTTTCAATGCATTCCTCCTGCTCCTATCACTGCAAGCCCTTGTAAAAATTCCCTCCCTGGCTTTCTTGTAGCCCCCTTCAGGTACTGGAAGGCTGCTCTAATGTCTCCCTGGAGCCTTCTCTATAGGTTGACCATCCACAACTCACTCAGCCTGTCCCTACAGGGCAGGTGCTCCAGCCCTCTGACCTGAACCAACAGCCCCATGTCCTTCTTAGGCTGGATGCAGTGCCCCAGGTGGGGTCTCACAGGTGCAGAGCAGGGGGGCAGAATCACCTGCCAGTCACACTGCTTTGGTTGCAGTCTGCATGGGCTGTGCTTCACTGACGTGGCCTGTGTGGCACTGCCAGTATCTGAAGGGGGCTACATGAAAGCTGAGGAGGACTTCTTAGGATGTTGGGCAGTGATAGGACTGGGGGAGTGGATCCAAGCAGAGGAGGGCAGCTTTAGATTGGATGCGAGGAAGAAGTTCTTCACCATGAGGGTGGTGAGACACTGGAGCAGGTTTCCCAGGGAGATGGTGGAAGCCTCATCCCTGGGAGGTTTATTCAGGCCAGGCTGGGATGTGGCTCTGAGCAATCTGATCTAGGTGAGATGTCCCTTCCCACGGCAGGGGGGTTGGAACTGGCTGATCCTTGAGGTCCCTTCCAGCCCTGACAATTCTGATTGTACCAGCAGTCACCAGCAGCTGCTCAGCCTAACTGACTTGTTTCAAGGTGGGTGGAGGCCTTTCAGCAGCTGTGTCCCTCTCCTCGTCGGGCAGGTGCTGCACATCCAGGACATCCTGGGGGAGCGGCCGGCAGTGACGCGCATCTACGCCGACGACGGCTCCGTGCTGCAGGGCAGCTCGGTGGCAGCTGTCCACGAGAGCAAGCTGCTGGTTGGCACTGTCTTCCACAGAGCTCTCTACTGTGAGCTATAGCTCAGTCAGGGTAAGCTGTGCTGCACTGGAAGGAATTGAAGTTCTTGAGAAGTTAGCTTCTGCTAGATTTCACTAACGAGGCTGTTCCAGCAAGGGTGAACTAGAGCCATGGAAAGGGAGATTTTTTTTTCCCTTCTCTTCCTCTGCAAAATGAGTATTGTACAATAGTAAAGGAAACTGAATTAAAGGTGAGAAACTACTTGGTATAATGGGGAGGACCCTGTGTTGTTAACAGAGAGGAGCTCTGAAGTTGAAATTCAGATGACTCAACTGTCAAATTCTGCCTTGCCTGTTGTGACTGGATTTGTGGGTTTGGGGGTTATCCCCCCAGAGAGCACTGAATTTGTAAATGAGAGTTGCTAACCACCACTGTGCTTCTTGTCACTGGTGCCTGGGCCTTACCAGGGACTTCCGTGCTAGGGTTCTCCTTCCAGACCTTCCTCTTGGCTTTCCCTAAAGCTCCTGAAATAATTGGGAGGAGAATAACTGTTATTTCGGTCTCACTTCTTTCTTCTTCCCCCATGAAGCCACCTCCTAACCTGACTTCAGTTTTATAATTTGCCTTAATCCTCCTGAGAAAAGAGGAGGGCACCACCGGAGAATGGTTGGACTCAATGATCTTCAAGATCTTTTCCAATCAAAACCATCCTGGCTCCAGGCTTAGAGCTTCTTCCCATATCTATTTTAATCAAGACCATAGTCTGGGTTGAGGATTCTTTTACCTTGTTGCAGGTGGTGGCCATACTATCAGCAAGGAAGATCTCTGATTCAGCTGCAGGGAAACACAGGCTGGGTTAAGACAGATTAAGTGTGTGGTGTTTGGCAGAACAAGTGCAGAGTGTTTGGCCTAAATTCTGCCAGATGTAAAGGCAGGGAAATGACAACACGAATCAGACAGCCTGCCCCCCTCTGCTGCTTCCTCACTGAATGCTGTACTAAAATTCAAACAGATCCAGACATCTTAGGCATGTTCAGAACTGCTGTGCTCCCTGAGGTGCCCCTTACACTGGGTTGTAAAATGGTGGAGTGTTTTCTGTACCAAAACTAATCCAAGGCTTTCCAACACACAAACACTGACCAGCACCAGCAGCAGCCTATTTTCACATCACTCTGCAGGCTACATTTCACTTGCATATGAACCCCCAAAAGGGCCATTCTCTTTCCTTACTCTTTTTTTTCCCCTTGCTTTTTTACATAATTATAGATTGTAAAAGAGATCCACTTGGAGGCCTGGCAATTGGGCCAAGAGCTTGGAATTAAAATCATCTCCACAGAGCAGAAAGAAGGAAAGAACAAGGAGGGGAAGATCCATGTCCTCTCCCCACAGTCTGCCCCATGCAGCAACAGCTGTCCAGTCACAGGATCACAGGAACCTCTGGAGATCTTCAAATCCAACACCCCCTGCCAGAGCATCTAGCACAGGTTGCACAGGAACACATCCAGACAGGATTGGGAAGGCTCCAGAGAAGGAGACTCCCCAACCTCTCTGGGCAGCCTGTGCCAGTGCTCTGGGACCCTTAAAGAAGTTCTTCCTCATGCTGAGGTGGAATTTGCTGTGCTGCTGTCTCCATCCATTGCCTCTTGTGCCTCCCAGGGCACAAGTGAGCAGAGGCTGTCCCTGTCCCTTCCTTCCTGACCCCAGCCCTCAGATATTTATAGACATTGCTCAGATCCTCTCTCAGTCTTCTCTCCAGACTAACCAGCCCCAGGGCTCTCAGCCTCTCCTCATCAGGCAGTGCTGCAGTCCCTTCAGCATCTTTGTAGCCCTCCCTTGGACTCTCAGTAGATCCCTGTCCCTCTATAACTGGGGAGCCCAGAACTCACCATTTAGTATTTCTTCTGGAACGAGCAAGGACTGGGCAGGCAAAGTGAGGACTCGATACAAATTGTAATAAAGATTCAGGAGCTCTCAGTTTATTGCATTCGTTGTCTAACAACAAAGAATACTCATTGGCAAGAAAGTTATTTACACTAACAAATCAACTTGAAACCACGAGGCTCTGTTGTTTGTATTTAAACTGTAAGAAAACAAAGGGCCACCAGGATGGATTTTTGTTTTGATGTCTCCCAATAACTAAATAGTAACCAAAGTTGGTTGTTGGGTTTTGTTTGTGTGTTGGTTTGTTTTGTGTTTGTTTGTTGTTTTTTTTTTGGGGGGGGGGAAGGAAGGGGAGGAAAACTCAACAATCTAGAGAAGTTCATATCAACCAAGCACAAGAGAACAAGCTCAGACATGGCACTACTGTGTCTTTCATGCAGATGATCAGACACCAAGATGTACAAAGGAAAAGTTCAGGAGAACATGCACTTCATATACATTTGACCTCTTGGAAAAATAAAGAAAAGGAAAAGGAAAATCTTGGAAGCTCAACCACCTCTCTTCCACCATAGAAAAAGAAACCCATGTGAGTAGCCAATTTGTACAGTGAGCACAGTGCAGTTTAGTCTTTTAGCTGCCAGGTCTTCTAGCAATGGCTGGCACCTGTCAGTGGCCAGTGAGATACCTCTGCCATGGGACTGGGAAAGAGGAAAGCAGCATGGCAAGGTCTGAGGGATTCACTGTGCACACCCCTCCAGAGGGGCTGCTTGCTCTGCATCCCCCTTTCCTTCACACACTTCTGTACCAGGCTCCAAGCCCAACTTCCACTGCTGCCAGTGACAAAGCTTCCAGCAGGAGGCTCAAGCTGCTGGGTTATGGAGATTGGACCCCACTCTCACGAGCTGTGAGCCCTCCTCACCTCTCCTCACCCTGCCAAACTCAGCAGATGTGGTTTCACAAACCTTCCAGCTCATCCCTAACACAGCCCAACCCCCCCAAAGAAACAGGCAGCTCAAGGCACTGCTGCCAACCCTAAGACAAGAACTTGTGAAATCACTACTTCATGCCAACAGGAGAAGTACCAGTTAGTCCTGCCAGTTCACCACAGAAAGCTCAGTTTGTGAGGGACTGGAGGGCTCAATGTCATGCCTAAATTATCACAGCTTTGAAAAAATCAGTTTTATACATGGCAAAGTACAGTAAAATCCATGCAGGAAGTCAACCAAAGGGACTGTGCAACCCACACTCCACTGTGCTGAGTGGGTAGGTCGCCTTGGGTGTCACTCATAATCCTGCTCAGAAGCAAGGTGCTGAAAGTGCTCCAGTGGAAATCAAAGTTAGGGTTAAAAACAGACAAAAAAGATTTCCTTCCTTGAATAGTGACACTCCAATAAAGCAATCCTGCCAACCTCCTGCCCCTTAGAACAGATCTAGAAAGAGTGACTTGAATTCTTTCCAATCACTAATGCACCCAGACTCAACCAAACACATCCACCTGCTCCACACACTCTGCAACCCATTTGACTGGTAAAGACTCACTTGACTGAAGTGCTGCTGCTGTGTTCACAGCTCTGCTTTGCAAGTGCTTTGGGCCCTGACGCCCTCAGGTCTTCAAGGGAGAGCACAGAGTGAGGGAAGTGCTATTAGAAGGGTTCAGCTCCTCCTCTACCACTTTGATGCTAGTGCAGGGACAAGGCCACACCTAGGAAGAGCAGGATCAGGTTTTACTTTTGCCTTGCCAATATCTATCCTCTGCAAACACACAGCTAAGAAATCAACACAAGACTCAGTTCTTCCCAACTGCCCCTGTATGTCAGCACTGAAAACAGCACAGCAAACCAGCACAGCCTGCAGGGCAGAGGCTGTGAAGAGCTGCAGCTCAGGCTGTGCAAACCTTGCCCTTGGATTTGCAGTGCTGTGCTAGCGCCTGGGATGGTAATTCCTGGCTTCTAACTGCCAAGCAAGTCTCAGCTTTCTACAAATCCAATATCAACCTGGGACACCACCATCACCCTTGGATACCCACAGAGAAACCTCTTAAAACATTGCTAACCCCACTGAAACCCCAACCAACCACTGAATGCATTTATCACCACTGTTTAAAACAGGTAAGTTTCCAGTTTTCCCAGATCATTTCTCCCTTACACATAAACTGAGGACCTCCTAAAATAGCAGAATGCTTGTTTGGAAAGGATGCTTTAAAAAAACATTTCTGTTATTTTTTTTTTCTCCTACAAAAAGCACAGAAAGCCTCACTGCAATGTGGAGCTCTTGTAAACAGGTGTTTGGGTGTGGGTTGTTTGGGTTTTTTTACCCTAACAAAAATATCCCAAGCTTTTAGAAAGAGGAGGAAGTACCCTTTAGGGCAATTTCATTTTAAGAGCTGAAGAAAATAGACATCAGAAAAGTGGTAGAAACTTGGATTTGGAAGGAAAAAGCAAGCTGAGGCTCAGTAGATCTGGTGTGTGTTCATGTTGGAGGAACAAGGCTCACTCAGGCCACAAAGCCTTTCGCTTGTCAAAGAAATTAATTCTCAGGATCAAAAGCAGTGGAACTGCTCCACAGCTGAGCTTCAGAGACAGATCTGAATGCCATCAAGTTCAGAGCCAGAGAAGCCAAGGGCAGTAGAGAATCCCCATCAAGGACAAAGCTAGAGAAGCCAAGCCCAACTAAACCAAACAGTTAATCCAGCAGAATCCCAGCATTTGCATTTTTTCAGGCTGGCAAAGTTCAAGATTCTAACCTGATCTGAAATGACTTCTGTGTTGGTCTGACTGCATAAAGACTGCTCTTACAGGGGCTGGACTCAATGATCTTACCATGTCCCTTCCAGCCCCTACCATGCTGTGATGCTCTGAAGGGCACTGAGGTTTCTCCACCATAAATGCTGCTGTGTGGTTGGCTTTGACTATGAAGCAGGAAGCTGCTACCTCTGGCTTCTCCTTGTGGGTGTTTGCCCGGTGTCTCTCCATTCTTCTGAACAAATACTGAATATTTTAACACTGCTTTTAGGAGGCAGTAAGAGCTTGCAGTGCCACCAGCTCTACGCTGCTGCTCCCATAGCCAGAACTATACAGCAGGCTTTGCCACTGGCCTCATGGAACAGGAAAAGAGGAATCTCTGAAGGATGGAACATGACCACTGCTAAGCCATCAAAACATTCTACAGCCTAGAGCCAAAAATTCTGGGGTTTGTGGGAATATTCTTCAAACACATCAATCCAACCAGTTAACAGATGGCAGCTTTGGATTAGTTTGTAACCATCACCTCCAAAATTGATTTTAACAACAATGTACACAGCTCAACCAGAATCCCTCCTCTTCCTCTTCTTAAAGTGCACTCCTGCAAGAACTATACACCTCTTCAGCACAGCACAAGACTTATTCTCCACAGTGCTTCCTGGAGAAGGGGTCTGAAGATGTGGTGTTTTTCTTGGAGGTGGTGGGGGGGGAACAAACCCAAACCCTCAAACAAAATAAGCCCAGTGTCCTGTTCAAAACACATGGAAAAGAAAGCAGTGTGCTCTAAGAAAGTTGCCTACACAGCGGGAGCACAAGGAGCTTTGTACAGATCTACAGGCTGTGCTCTAGTGAGAGATTCCTCCTTGCTCAGATACCTGCAGGATAAATGTTATCCTCAGATCTCTGTGTAAACCCACAGAATCAGTTAAGGCTTTGCCTCCTTCCCGGGTTAGCTATTGTGCAGTTAACAGAAAGAGTTCCACCTCCTGTCTCTGGCCCAGGGTGGATATCGACTCTCCAGGCTTGATCTCCAGTGTATGATCAGAAGTCACTGAACAGTTGTGTTTCCAGAGCAGTGCTGCTTCAAGGTACTGGCCGAGATGAAACTTACTCCAGTTGAGAGAGTTGAGTGTCCAAATGCTGTGAAGGAGCTGAACTTCCAGTTAGAAAGTGAAGTCAACTCTTACCCAGACAGAGCACAGCTCCTTCTGAACAGCTGAAGAAACGTCCCCCAGACCTTCTGAGTGGCCACCCTGTTCAGCAGAGGTGAAGCAGTGGACCGTGCTCCTCGGCATCATGCTGGTTACTGACGTGACCTAACACACAGAGCTCAGCAGAGAAGTTTGGAAGGAAACATTGCCACACGAACATGGAATCTGGCAGCTGTCAAGAACAACGGAACAAACCGCGGGGCTGGGCTGTGCCAGCCGGCAGCGGCCAGGCGCGGGAGCTGGGTGTGAGGGGAAGGGAGCCGAGGGAACGGAGACCTGCCCAGGCACTCTATGTACAGCCCCGCCGCGTGTGCGCAGCCTCCTGGAGGCAGCACAGGGCAGCCGCAGAGGCACCGGAGCGGATCTGAGCTGCTCTTCCCTTGCGGCGCCGCCGCCTGCCCCGGGGCCGCTGCCGGTCACTGCTCGCTGGCGCCCTCTGTCGCGTCTGACGAGCACTTGTCTGGCTTCTTCGATTTCCTCTGCAGCTGCTCCTGTTCCTTCTTCCGCAGCTTTTCCCTTTGCTTCTCCATCTTCTCTTGAGCTTTGCGAGCCTTCTCCAACGATGCTTTCATCTCCTTTAGCTTTTTTTTAACGACTGCTCTGTCTTGGGAAGATGTCATACCAAGAGCCTGAGGTGGAGAAAGCAAAGGTGAGGAACACAATACCTCTCATCTCCACCTTTTTTCATATTCCAGTAATAACTTTTTTTAGGTAGAATCATAGAACAGTTTTGGTTGAAAGAGACCTCTAAGATCTAGTCCAGCCAGCAACCTAACACCTCCATGCCCCAGGAAGTCTCTTGACAACTGGAGACAGACTCAGATACAGAACTGCTACATAGACACTTCTGTACTATTGACCATGCCTTCCACTTCTGGAATATTAAAGAATTACATCCCATTGCCACCACCAATGTTGATTTCATTGACCAAACAAGGCAAACAAAGATGTAACTGTTTACCTGAAGTCATCTAAGTGGACATAGAACATAGATGGTTTGACCTGATGATCTTAAAAGTCTTTTCCAGCTGAAAGGGTTCTGTGATTCTAAGACTTCCCCAATTCTCACTGCCATGCCTTATAGAAGTTCACTCCTCTAAAACCCCTAGAGCTAGTGAAATGCCAGCAAAAAAATTTCAGGAAGGAAACACCAAACTTGGACTCTCAGATCTGCTGAGCTCCCCACAAGCCCTTCCTGCAATTATTTTTGATAAAAGCAGGCCTCATATTTTCACTACAAGAACCAAGGAAGGCTTCAACTATCAAATCTGCATTTATCATAGAACCATGAAATGGTTTGGGTTGGAAGAGACCTTAGAGATCATCTAGTTCCAACCCCCTTGCCATGGGCAGGGACACCTTCTGCTAGAGCAGCTTGCTCAAAAGCCTTATCCAGCCTGGTCTTAAACACTTCCAGGGATGAGGTGTCCACAACTTCCCAGGGCAACCCTTTCCATTAGCTCTGTGGTATCAGCTTGTGTCTCCAGTATCCCACTAATCCATTTTCCAGCTGCTATTTCTGATTTGTATCTGTTTACTGTCTTCTCTGGATCACCAGCCAGAGCTGGATGAGAGATCTGTGCATGCAAACAGCACTTAAGGTGCTGCTGTGTCACTTATGCAAGTTAGGGCACATTTTATACACCCAGAGTCTTCAGGAAGCAAAGGGAAGACTTCCCTTCAACTTCTCATCACTGCATCTGAAGCTTCTGAACCCAGGTGTGCATGGGAACTCCTCAAGGTGCTGCTGTGGCTTTCTGCTCTGTTTGCTATTCTAGTCCAGCACCACCTCACCAACAGGGAGTCTCTGCTGCTGGCCGAGGTCTTACCTAAGTGACAACAAAGATTAGTTACCTTGAGCTTGCTGCCATCCAGCTGAAGGAGATGCTCCCCATTGACATTGTGGGCGCTGAATTCAGACACATACTGCTCCAGGTTGAGGCTCATCAGCCAGTGGGACACCTGCTGCACACTCCACTCCTGCACCGCACGGCTCTGGCACTGGCTGTGCTTAGGAGACTGCCCCTCGTCCAGGATCTGTGACAAAGGCAGGGTAGGCTGGCTGAGGAGCAGCATTCTTCTGCACAAGCCACCAGCATCAGAGCAGAGCTGGCTGTGTCAGCTTTTCACTGCAGTCAACAGCATCACACCACTGTACCCCATCTGGTATCTAAGGATGGGTACAAGGTACCCAAGAAGTCTTCTATCAATAGACAGAAGAAGAACAAGGAGGTGGCATTCCTCTGGACCCAAGGAAGGACTGAAATGCCCAGCTGGTACCATTCCAACCAGGTATGCTCCCACTTCCTCTCCTTCAAACTGGAACATTTCTGAGGCATGCAATGAATACTGCACTCCACAGGCTCATTCACAGATGTGTTTAAGCTATGAACCAAGAAATTCACTGGGGGAAAAAAATCTTCCTGAAGATGGAAGTGATGGCATCAAACAGCCAGTGAGAGTCATGCTGTCCATGCAAGACTATTAGAGGACACAGAGGAGCAGTAAGGAACACACAGCTGGCCCTCAGCCCTGGCCCTGCTCTCCTCACCTCCTGCTGCTGCTACAGAGAGCACAGGAGCAGCAGCAGCAGATGGGGAGGTGGGGTGTCAGCTGCTGGAGCAGTCCTGTGTCCCTGCTCTGCCAGTTCATCCCACTCCACTCATGGGCACACCATGAAACAAAAGCTACTCTATCCCAGCCGAGGTCAGCAAAGCAGCTGCTAAAGTCTGCAGCAGCTGTCTGCTGTGAGAGCAGCTTTTACAGAGGGTGAGATGGAACTGGGAGCTCTCAGTGTCCCTCTGCCCAGCTCTCAGGGCTGAGGAGAAGACAGCCCAAGCACCATCCTCTCCTTCTATCACCAGCAGGAGCTCAGTGCAGCTGACTCGTGGTCTGCCGGATTTGCTCTGACACCAACCCTCCTCCGCTGTAGAAACTGCAATTTGCTAAAGCTTTGAAATTTCCAGCAGAGGGGAGAAGGGAACTGCAGAGCAGGAGAGGAGCCAGTGAGGTCTGGGTGCTGTGCTGGGGGACACAGAGGGTTTGCCACACCACAACCACGACAGGAGGAAGGTGGAGCCTGCGAGCAGGGATGCCACGGACACACGATTCAGCACACCAGTGTCTCACCTCATCATCAATCATATCCAGGCTCTGAGGGAGGGAGCAACAAAGAAATGGGAAAGAAAAGCATTACAGAAAGAAAGTAGAGAACACAGAACAACATGTCAAAGGTCAGGCAGCACCCAGATTGGTAAATAGAGAGGCACTCAGAACCAAAGAGGTCTCTAAATTAAAGGTGTCTCCAGACGCAGAAAGGCTATGTTGGAAGCTCAGCACACACACAACTTGGCAGCTAAACCTCTAAGACTCTCAGTCAAACCCTCCTGGAGTTCCTGGGCTTGACACCCTACAACCAGTGGGGTCCTTCGTTATGGCTCCAAGAGCAAAAGCTCCTTAGATGAGAACCTGAAGAATTGGGCTCCCTCCCATCCTCTCATTTGTGTCATCCCTTCCAGTGCTCAGCGCAGACCTGCTGAAGACACCTGAGAGGAGGAGTGCTGGCAGCTATGGGAGGCTGTGAAGGTTTCCACAGGGTGGCTGTGAAGGTTTCCACCACACCTCTTGCTGAACATGCTGCCTGAGTTGGAGGCTGCAGTTTGGCAGACAGCAGAGGCTGGAGAAAATTCATTTTTATAGACCTGTTGAGGCTCGATTATTTTAGAAGTGAGTAAAGCAGAGAGCTGAAACAAGCAAAATGAAAACATCACCAGGCTTTTAATTCAATGCTGCTGGGAACAAGGCACTGTCACAGTAATATACACAAGTGAGGGGAAGGAAATGTGGCAAGAGATGGAAATGTATCATCAAGGTAGCATTAATAGTGAAAAAGTGTAAATGATGGCTTTGCTGTTCTCAGCAACTGATAGAATATGCAGATCTGCCTGCACTCCCTCTGCTTGTTGTAATGTCTATCCTTTATCACTTGCAGTCAGCAACCTCCATGGGATAGTTGGGTTTGGAGCCTTGCCCTTTGGGCAGTGTGGTTGCATGGAACAGCTCTCAGCCTTTAAATCCATGCACGGCATGCAGGCAGGAAGAGAAGAAACCTAACTAACATTAAAACCAAAAAAGGACACAGATACTTCAAGTTCCTCTTCTCTAGAAATAAAACCTGGCTCAGATGCCACAGAGAAAATCATGGAATGGTTTGGGTTGGAAGGGATCTTAAAAATCATCCAGTTCCAACCCTCTGCCATTGGCAGGGACACCTCCTACTAAAGCAGCTGGATCAAGGCCCCGGCCAACCTGCCTGTGAATGCTGCCAGGACTGCAGCCTCCACGTCTCTGGGCAGCCTGTTCCAGTGCCTTACCACCCTCACAGGGAACAATTTCTTCCTCATGTCTAATCTCAATCCAGCTGCTTCCAGTTTGAAGCCATCACCTCTTGTCCTGTCACTCCATGCCTCTGTAAAAAGTCCCTCTCTAGCTCTCCTGGAGGGCCCCTTCAAATCCTGCTAGGCTGCTCTAAGGTCTCCCTGGAGCCCTCACTTCTGCAGGATGAAGAACCCCAACTCCTGTATGGGGAGACAGCACCTTTGAGGAGACCAATTTCACTCTGTTTTCCCCATTATAATGCCACAGGACCTTTATTTCAAGTCATTATTAAACAAACAAAAAAAGTCTTCATCTAGAAACCAAGATTAATTTTCTTTTCCCCATTCTACTCAAAAAAATACCAGCCTGTCTTCAAAGGGAGCCTGTGAAGTTCTCCTGGATGCTTGTGATGAACACAGGCACAGGCCCCCTGAGCCCACAGGCCCCAAGCCCACAGGCCCCAAGCCCACAGGCCCTGCTGCCAGCTACTGCCAAATGGTGCTTCACTGACAACTGAGTTACCAAACTGGCACCTTGACAACAGTATCTGCCACGTATTCAGCCCAATGCTGTCACCAATTCCCAAGGTCAGGAATGCTTTTCTGCATTATCACTGTTTGAAGGAACTGCATTCAAATCCACTGTGCAAAGCAAGCAGGAGGCATGCAGAGTGGATTGCCAGGTACAGGTTCCCATCAGGGTACATGCACCCAACTACACCAACACACAGTTGCTGCAGCTGCAGCTGGGCACTGTTCTGTCAGGGGAAAAAAAAAAATCCCTCCAGGGGAAGGAGCCTTGCAGCTCAGTTAGATGGACCAAGCCACTCTGGGTCTTTGCTTTCTCACCACTGTTTTCTCAATTCTGTGCATCTCAGCATATGTATATCTACACCTATGGGCCCACAGGTACATATTTACAATGCAGGAAGAACTCATGAGGAGACAGTACCTCTGAGGAGACAAATTTCACTCTGTTTTTCCCATGATAATTCCACAGGACCTTTATTTCAAGTCATCATTAAATGAACTAGAAAATCATCATCTGGAAACCAAGATTAACTTTCTACTCCATAAAACCTCATCCCTTTATTATCTGAGTATTTATCACAGAAATAAACCCCCAGCTGTACCCCATCTTAAACCAATTCCCCCAGCATACCTCATCTGAAGACAGTGCCAAGGAGTGTGAGAACCCTGGGGGTTTAGGTTCTGCTCCTAAGCCACTCAGATCAGCTGAGCTGGCGCTGCTGGGACTGAAATCGTCGTTGAAGGTGAAATTCTGTGGAGAAAGCAAATGAGCCTGAGTGAACGACCAACCTCCTCTGTGCCTCTGCAAGGGACATTTGCTTTCTGTCCTCCAGGCTGGCATAATCCAGGAGTGATTTCCAGCAGACACAACACACACTGGAGGAGCTCGGTTTCCGGCACAAACATTTCTAGGGCACGCAGTGCTTTGCCTCTTTAATGCCTCGCTGGGGTCTGGAAGCAATTTCCAGACTCCCTCTTAAGATGCTGGCGCTCATCCTGGAGCTCAATTACTGCTTCCATGGGTTAATCACCAGCATTTTACTCTCCTCCAGATACTCAGGACAAGCGTAGCACAGGCAGTAGCACCAAGAACAGGACAGAAGATTAATTAGCAGAGAGAAGTGAAAACTGCTACTGCAAGCGCAAGGAGAAGGTCCTGTGAATCCATTTCTGAGTCTCAAATCATCTCCTCGGAGAAAGATCCTCCCTTTTTGCCCATGCCTTTAGAAGAAACTGCAGGTTAAAGACATCTTTGGGTGATGAATGTCATTTACTGAGCTAACAACAGAGCAGCCCCTGGGTTTTGGTAGGCAATGACAGGCATCACCCCAAAGGGCAAAGGGCAGCAGAAGCATGCACAGGTTATTCCAGGAACACAGCACAATTGCCATCAGAAAGCCACACAGAATGAACTAGTATTTCAGTCAAGTGAGGGCCACAAAACCCCAGGAGCTGTAAAAATTCAGAACACCAGGATATTTGATTTACCTTGGATACACAGCTGCTGAGGCAGAGCCCTTTCATCTCTACTCTAACATCTAAATGAAGACCAAATTAAATTCACCTTCGATTACAAACAGAATAGAACCAAACATCAAAACTAAATGCAACATTAGAAAAGTTGTCCTTTTATCCTCCCCAGACACACCTGACCTATCTCTCCTGAAAACAGGAAGCCTTCCAAAGCCACCAAGTGTTCATCCTCCAAGTTTTGCTGCAACTAAGAAGTGGTAACAAACTGTGCCTTGAAAACCTGAAGAGCAGTACAGGAATTGTTAACTGAAGAGCTTGCAGACGTTACAGAGACCATCAGAATGACTTTGTGACCACTCTTCTCACACCCACACTCAGCATTCCTCTGCTGCTTCTCACAGCTCTTTATAGAGGAGAAGCAAATCTGAGCAGCTTCCTTAATATGCAGACTTGTAGCCCCCACAGTGCTGTGGGAGCAGGAGTTCGACAGCTGTCCACCTCCTGTTGTGTGAAGAACACCTTTTGACTTTTTAGGCACTCTGGTTTTGCTTTCACCTCTATTTTGTGCCAAGCTTCAGCTTTATGATGAATCTAAGTCTTTAACGAATTTAATGAGTGGCTTTAATGAATTTAAAGATAAAAGACAAGACAGCCAATGCCTGCTAATAATTGCAGTAGCAGGATAAACCTTCGCCCCAAAGCCTCATACTCACATTATCTGTACAAGAGGTTGCCTGTCTCCCCTCCATTTGAAAATCACTTTTACACGTGCTACAAAGAGGATTTGCAAGTCTCATCCTAACCTTCCTTTTTCAAAACAATCATAGCTTCATAGAAAGGTTTGGGTTGGAAGGAACCTTAAAGATCACCCAGGTCCAACCCCCCTGCCATGGGCAGGGACACCTTCCACTAGCCCAGGTTGCTCAAGGCCTTATCCAGCTTGGCCTTGAATGGCTCCAGGGAGGGGGCACCCAGAGCCTCCCTTGGCAACCTGTTCCAGTGTCTCACCTCTAAAGAAATGAGGTAACCAATTAGCTCCCCTTTGATCTTCAGCCATTTCATCTGTGGTCTTCCTGGTCAATCTGCTCTGGACTTGTCAACCTTGGCACAGAATCACAGAACCTTAGAGGTTGGAAGGGACCTCCAGAGATCACTGAGTCCAACCCCCTTGCCAGCGCAGGAGGTTTTGCTCTTCCTACCAGGGCAAGCACAGCTATGAGCTTGGTGCATAGCAGAAGGAAGGCATCACCAGCTCTTGACACCAAAAGAGTAAGAAAGGGCCATGGACACTGCTGTCACACACAGGTGTTTGTAGAGGACAGAGAAATCAGAGTTCTTACTCATACTCCTGTACATAAAGCTGAGAACCATACCTGCTGCTTTTTACCAGACCAAGATAAAAAAATCAACTGCTGCAAGTCAGAAAAAGAATCAGAGAAATACTTGCCAGAAGTGAAACAAAAGCAAAGTACTTTGCTGTACCTAAGGGTTATTGGAGGAGTCACCATGCTGCAACATTCATGCACATAGAAAGGAATCACACAGAGCTATTAAACTGCACCAGTTCAGATTTCCACTCCAAAAAAAGAATTAAATCCAACATCCAGCATGCATGACAAACAGGTTTAATTACTGGGAATGGGGGAAGAAGGCAGATGACTGAGAGCAGACAGCATTTCCTCGCTTGCAAACACCTCTGCAGGACGCGGGCAGGTCCTGCCCAGCAGCCCTGAAGGATGCAGAAAACACCCAGCACTGAACACACAAACCCAGCTCAGGGCTCAGGGGAGCCAAACGTTCATCTCCCCTGGCACCACTCTGCTCTCTGCTATGGCACAGCACAGCAGGGTTAGGGCACTCAAGTCATGGGCAGCGAGACAGAGTCAGGAAGGCAGAATGCGAATGGTACAAGGACAGAGATGTTCTGTTTGGATGAGCTGCTCCCGTACAATGAACACCATGCACTGTTTATTGTAGTAGTCATAGATTGGCCTGTTCTTGCTTTCCAGAAACAGGAAGCCAATTATGCCACTCGACAGGGTGGGAAGAAGGTAGCTTTGATGTTCTACCTTTGACCCTTTTTTAGCTGGACTTATGTTTTCAGAGGAAGGTTCGGTTGAGCTGGTGGGCGACGGCAGGTTGCTGGAGGAATTGGATCCCTTGCCACTCTCTCCATACCATGTGAATGGCACACAGTGTGGGAGAGAGGAGGATCTCTCTGATAAAGGTTTAGTGCTGGCTGGTCTCTGCAGCACCTCCTTGGCCGTCCTGTGCAAGAGAAAGGAGCAGGAACATTTGTGAGGTTGTAAAATGGGAGAAAGCAAAACGCGACAACAGAGGCAGTTCATAGACTCAGAGAATGCTTTGGGTTGGAAGGGACCTTAAAGATCATCCACTTCCAAACCCCCTGCCATGGGCAGAGACACCTTCCACCAGCCCAGCTTGCTCACGGCCTCATCCAACCTGGCCTTGAACCCTTCCAAGGAGGGGGCATCTGTGCCCTCCCTGGGCAACCTGTGCCAGTGTCTCCCCACCCACACTGTAAAGAATTTCTTCCTAATCTCCAGTCTAAATCTGCCCTCCTCAAGTTTCGATTCATTCCCCCTCATCCTATCACTACAGGATGTAGTACACAGTCCCTCTCCAGCTCTCCTGTAAGGCTCCTTCAGGTACTAGAATGCTGCTCTAAGGTCTCCCCCGAGCCTTCTCTTCTCCAGTTCATCACAGAGTGACATTCTCTGTGACTAACTGAGAGGCATGCAGCTGCCAGGGGCATGCCTGAAATCTCTTTCAGCAAAGGAAGACAAAAGTGAGTTCTTCTGCCACTTTTTCTAACTCAGGCTCTCTTAGACAACACACAGCAAATGGAGGCAGAAGCCTCTACTTCTGGTGTTTGGATGGGAAGCAGCTGCAGGCAGGAAGGTGCAGGCTGTGCTGTTGCACTTCTGAGCCCCACTGCTATCTTGGCATGATGAAACAGGTAAGACTCTGCACTGGCCCAAGTGGACTTCAGTTCCCAGAGAAGTCTGGCTTGGGGTTTTATAGGATCAGAGAATTGTTATGGTTGGAAAAGAGCTCTAAGATCACCGAGTCAAACAATCACAGACAGAATGACTCAGGTGCATCTCTCTCCATCTATGGAGACCTGCCTTTGGCATAATAGCTAAACACTGATAAAGGTCTCATTATGCTGATCTTAAGGTTATTAAATATTTAAAATGTTAATATATTAAAATGAAATAAACACCTATGAGATACTATCAGCTTCTCTCTTTGTAGTAACAGAGACAGCACTGGATAATGTCATCAAGGCAAAGGCAGCAGTTAGAAAAGGCCTAAATTATTCATTAATGTCTCCTGTCAGCAGCACAGGATGTAAATCAAACCCAACTATGCAAGGTGCCTGCCTCAGAGCAGTGCTGCAGCTCTGGTATTATTTATACTCACATATATATTTTAATGTTTTAGAGCATTAAACTGCTACTGCTCTTAGCAGCCACCAGTAAATTGCACACAGTGAATCTCTCCTCAGCTTCTACCTTCTGGACAGCTTCTAAATCATGATTAAGATAATCCCTAGAGCTTTGTATATGGTCAAACCCCTTCTCTGTGTGGGCACAACTGAGGTTGTCAGAGGACCCCCCCCCAATGGAAGCAGAAGAAGAACCCTCCCTCCCTCTAGCTACGTAAAGACAGGTAGGTAGAGGTGTATGGCCCAGTCCTGCACTCCTCCCTCATGCTCTCATCTTGTTTGAAAGTGGGAAGAAAAACCAAATGATGCTGTCTGCATCACCTAGCACCGGGCAGAGGAATTAATGCTTCTTAAACTGGGACCTTTCATAGAGCTAACATTAGTGGCAGACTTAGGAAATAATTCAGGGTTTTATTTACATGTCCTCAGAGATATTTTTCTGGCAATGGCAAAATAATGCATGCAGCATCCATGTGACAGCATTAAATATGACAGGATTAATTCTGCATCAGTCCTTGGACATGAGGAAGGAATTCTTTAGAGTGTGGTGGAACACTGGAACAGTGCTCAGGGAGGTGGTGGAGGTCCCATCCCTGGAGACATTCAAGGTCAGGCTTGATCAGGCTCTGAGCAACCTCATCTAGTTGGGGATGTCCCTTCTGACTGCAGAAGGAAGGGTTGGAGTGGATGACCTCTAGAGGTCCCTTCTCAGCCAGTGCATTCTGTTCTGCTCCATTCCATTCCATCCCAATCCATTCCATTCCATTCTATTTCCATTCCACTCTATTCTACTTTCCATTCTATGACTTATGTGTTCTGTTCTATTCTGATTCTGTTCTATTCCATTCCATTTTTATTCTATTCCATTCATTGCATTCCATTTTTATTCTATTCTCTTCTGTCCCATTCCATTCCAATTCTGTTCTGTTCCATTCCATTCCTCTATCAGTAGTTGTAGTGGACACAATTATATATATGCTGTCTTTTGATCAGCATCTCCCTTGCAAAGAGCTCACACAGCTTTGGGGTGCAGAGGATACATCCTCACATTTCTTCTGAGGCAGTCTTTGGAGTCAGAAACAAAGGAAGTGAGAAGGGCTGTTAGAAGAGTTGTGCTGCAGTTAAGAACACCCCAGTGTGCAGAGGCACAGTGAGAATCAGACATCTGTGAACTCTGCCTTGGACAGCAGCACTAAACGTTGGCTTTAGCAACTGTATCCAGACTCAGAAATATTAACAAACAACATAAAGAACCACAGAATGTCAGAGGTTGGAAGGAACTCTGAAAACTCATCCAGTTCAACTCTCCTGCCAGAGTAAGATCACCCAGTGCAGATCACACAGGAACACATCCAGGTAGGTTTTGAGGATCTCCAGAGAAAGAGACTCCACAATCCCCCTGGGCAGTGCTCTGCCACCCTCACAGTGAAAACGTTTTCCTCAAGAACTGATTTGTCAAACAGTCCAACAACAACAGATCTCTCTCTGCTGAGACCTGCTTTTTCTAAGGCAGATAAAGGATCTCACAAATGTTTCTACCACACTATGTTGGTACAGGGCACAAGCCAAATTCTCACAAACATGCATACATGAATTTCTCCCACCCTGTGGCTTGGCATTTACAAGATGGTTAAGACCCTGCTGAGGGCACTGCCTGCCTTACAGCTACACAGGTGCAGAAACTTGCTTTAATAAATCCTTCCCTGTCCCTAGGGAAACCCAACGGTGATTATAGAATCACAGAATGGTTTGGGCTGGAAGGGACCCCCAAAGGTCATCTAGTTCAAGCCCCCTGCACTCAGTAGGGACATCCTCCAACAGAGCAGCTTGCTCAGACCTTTATTCAGCCTGACCTTCAGTATCTCCAGGTATGGGGCCTCAACTACCTCCCTGGGCAACCTGTTGCAGTGTTTCAGCAGCTTCCTGGTGCAGAACTTGTTCCTCACACCCAAGCTCAATCTGCTCTGCTCTCATTTCAAACCACTGCCCTTGTCCTCTCCCTGCAAGCCTTTGAGAACAGTCCCTCTGCAGCTTTCTTGTAGCCCCTTTCAAGGCTGCTATTAGGTCTCCCCAGAGCCTTCTCTTCTCCAGGAGGAGGCTCCCCAGAGCCTTCACTAACTGCAGGCCACACTGCAAGCAGACTCAGCAGTGGAACCAGCTGCAGCAGGTTTTCTGTCACCAGCACAAAGCTGATGCCTAAGGTCACTGAATATCCTCTGTGGGGTACAAACATACAGAAGGATGCTGAGGCAGAACTTTGCACTTCAGTTCGGCCTGCCCAAGGGAGCAAGTCAGAGACCAAAGGTTTCTTCTGCTGATTTTCTGGAGCTAACAAAGCACACTTGTCACTGAATCTCCACATATTAGAGTGGCAGCAAACCCCACAGATGGCTACATACTGGGTTTCTCTTTTGTTCTGTTTTATGTCCAGAGAGAGTTTGAGTTGCTATGTCCTGTCTAGCCTTCTGGACCACATTAAGTTTGCTTAGCACTCCTGACATAAAGTTGTCTTTTCACATCTGGACCCAGGTATCACTGCCTGTAGCTGTGATCCTGTCAGACTCATCAGCATGTGAGGAGAGCCCTGCAGGAAAAATCTCCATTGGCTTTTGCAGGGAAGATTGCTTCTTGCCACTCTCAACGATCATTTATTTACTCAGAGTCCAGATGCTGGTGATGTGGTCTCCTTGGATCACACAAGGGACTCACAATTCCTTCCCTGGGAGCTGGTATTGTGACCAATGCAGTTGGCATTTTCCCTATCTGTTTCTGACCAATGCAATCAGCATTTCCCTGTTTCCAGCCCACGATGCTCATCTTCAGAAACAACTCCCCCTGAGAGCCTTCCTGATGTGTCTGCTGCAAAGCTGCAGTGAACAGCTGCTGCCCAGCCTTGCTCCAGGGGCTTTTTTTCTCTAAGAGCAAATTGTGTCAGGATTTCTGGTTCATGGGGATTAGTAACTGGCTGTGTGTGCATCTTGTAGGCCAGCTCTGATAACCTACTTCTGCAAATTCCATCAGTGGGTACAAGAGCAGCAATGATGTCATGGGATTATAAGCCTCCAAGTCTTTGTAAGGTACATCTTAGTCTTTCATTATCATAGAACTAGAGAATTGTTCTGGTTGGAAAAGACCTCTGAGATCATCGAGTCCAACCATTACCCTAAGACCACTGTGGCCATTAAACCATGTCCCCAAGAGCCACCAGGTCCACACACATCTTGAACACTTCCAAGGGACAAACTTGGTAACCAGGTTAGGTAATTTTTGAACTTGCTCTTCACAAACACATCCCTAAGCCTCGGTTTGTAAGCTCAAAAGGTTATCTCAAAACTTAACACTTATTTCTGTGAAGTCAGTGTCCCTGCTGCCACCTTCCAGGGGGGATCAGGTTTTTCCCACTGTTTCTGACAAACCATTTCTTGGCACCCTCCATTTTTGCCCCCATACCTACTGCCACAGGACACCCTAACAGCTTCTTTCTCTTTCCGCTTCTTGCCCTTGTTTGAACTCCTTCTCAAGGGAGCCCTATAAGAATATCAGAAAACATCAGGAAACATCTTTGAAATGTTACTCTTAATTTTTTTTTTAAATGACAAAAAATACCACCAAAAAAAAAGGTATTTGGAAGAAGAAAAGGCTTACCCAAGATCTGCAAGCTTTCGCTTTAGTTTCTCTGTATGCCCTATAGTAGGGCCAGTTGTTCTTGCTGCCTGGGCACATGTGGCACCATCTAGGACATATTTGTACATGGAAGAATGTACATCATTAGTAGTAATAGTGGTATTCTTAATTACTGCTGATTGCTATTCCACTTGCCAGAGCAGTCTCTGTGTGCCTTTTCCTGATCAGACATGCACACATCTACACCTGCCTGAGCACACCTGAATTCTACTCATTTTCTCATGGTGTGAGGAGGAATAAAAGTCAAGGAGTACTTTCAGAATCATCACAGGATCACAGGATGTTAGGGGCTGGAAGGGACCTGAAGAGGTCATCGAGTCCAACCCCCCCTGCCAGAGCAGGACCAGACAATCCAGCTCAGGGCACATAGGAACACATCCAGACAGGCCTGGAAAGGCTCCAGAGAAGGAGACTCCACAACCTCTCTGGGCAGCCTGTGCCTTTGCTCTGGGACCCTTACAGTAAAGAAGTTCCCCCTTGTGTTGAGCTGGAACCTCCTGCGCTGCAGCTTACATCTACTGCTCCTTGTCCTATCCCAGGGAGCAGGTGAGCAGAGCCTGGTCTGGGTTGGAAGTGACCTCCAAAGGTCATCTAGGCCAAGCCCCCTCTGCAGTAGGCATCCTCCACTAGATCAGGCTGCTGAGAATGCACCTGAGGAAGTTGTGATTGAAGGAAATAGGAAGTTGACTTTGGTTGGGGTTTAATGTTCTAGGGCAGAAAGGATTTCCAGGTAAACATTCCAGTGAATCCAGTTTTAACTTCAGCAGTAGCCACTTCAGTTTGCTATTAAGGAATTCATTTGGGGTGTGTGCTTCACTTCTAAATGACCCCTGAAAGGCTTGCCTGACCTTTGGAGCTAAGAGTACCTTTTATGAGGGACATGCTGGGTAATAGTTATCTGTTTGGCTTCAACATCTTTGTTACACTAAACATTTAACTTCAAATCAAATCATTCTGAATTTAAAAAAAAGAAGTAGCTTGGCTCATAAATCTGCCCTCAGATGTCAACCAATTTTCAATCTCTCCCATAAATACTGCTAAAGCCTCAAGAGGAAACAGCCTGCACTACCTATAAAGCCAACACAATGAATCTGAGGCTGCAAAACATCCTGTGAAATCCAGGTGGAAGCTAAGAGAGAACACATGGCAGCTGAAAAATTCAGACACAGCTTCTCTGCTTCTTAACCATAAGAAGTGTCCCCAGACACTGCAGAGGAAGCAAACTAAGGTCAGTCATTGATGTCACTCATGGTGTGGTGACTTTTGCAATGTGACCTGGGAGGTACAGTGACCTCTGACTGCAAGCACTGCTGGCTTTGTGGGTTTCTGGTATAAGAAGTCCTCAGAATTAACTCAAAATACCCCAGAGCTATTCCAGGACAGTCAACCCTGTGCACAGAACTCTGCTTGTGGATTAATATTTGAGCAAGTTTTCTTTCAGCTAAAAAGCAAAGCAGTGCTCAATTGGTCCATAAATCCTGGGAAAGCAGGAAAAGAAGCCTCCTGCAATGCCCACACTCTAGCAGCCACACGACTTACACTAAGCCAAGTTCTGATGTTAGAATTGTTCCATCCAGGAACACCTGACCACCGACCTCGTGTCAAAAAAGCAACCAAAACCCAAGAGCTGTGAAGAGTGACAAAAGCAAGGTGAAGGCTGCTGAGGAGCAATCTGTTCCCTAGGGAGGGAGAGGAGGGCTTCAGGCACATCAGCCCTGCTCTGTGCACACTCCTCCCCTGCCTCCTCTTAATGGTTCCTCTCACCTTTAAGCCATATTCCTCATTTAACCACTCTCAAAATTGCCATTTTAAAGACTAGAAGTCAAAATGTTTATCCTCACACCAGCTATTCACAGGCAAGTGTGGCTTGGGGGCCAGTTGTGGGCTGCTGCTTCATGGAAGACAGCACCACTCACATTCCTCTCTTCACTCCCTTATTGTTACTGGCAGAATTAAAACACTCATTAATGACACAATCAAAAATAACACATCCCAGCCCATTTCACAACCCACATCAAAACTTGAGCATATATTAACCTCTCCTAAATGCAACACAGCTTCCTAAAACTGCTTTTTATGAAGCTGTTTGAAAGCCCTGGACTAAGATGAAGACAAACCCCAAAGGCTGTAAAGGAGGGGCAAATCTTTTCAAGCACACAAATCCTCAGCAGGTTGTCCTTGGCAGTTCACTGCAACCAGCCAGAGTTTGTTAGGAGCCTCTCCCAGACATACTCCTGCAGTCCTCACTTACAAACCATTGTTATGATGTGCTTTAGCTCACTGAAATGCATCATAACATAAATTCTGACTGGCAGAGAGTGCAAGGGACAGAGTTGAGAAGGCTGAAGTTGTGTAAAAGGCAAACTCTGACTGCACAAGCACCTAAACATGAGAACTGAGTGTTCTGTGCCCCCACTGCACTGCTGTCTCAGGGAACAAGCTGCTGAGATGGAACTCAGCTAGGGAGAATTTAAAGAATCTGAATTAAGTGAATAGAATTTGAGGAATCTGAATTATGTGAATAGAATTTGAGAAATCTGAATTAACTAAGTAGAATTTGAGGAATCTGAATTAANATAGAATTTGAGGAATCTGAATTATGTGAATAGAATTTGAGAAATCTGAATTAACTAAGTAGAATTTGAGGAATCTGAATTAACTAAGTAGAATTTGAGGAATCTGGATTAATAGAATTGAGAGAATCTAAATTAACTAAATAAAATTTAAAGGATCTGAATTAACTAAATAGCATTTAAAGATTCTGAATTAACTAAATAGCATTTAAAGATTCTGAACTGAATAGAAATTAAAGAATCTGAATTAAATAAATATAATTTAAAGAATCACAATTAACTAAAGTGAAGTTAAAGAATCTAAATTAAGTGATGAGAATTTAGAGAATCTGAATTAACTAAATAGAATTTGAAGAATCTAAATTAGCTGAATAGAAGTTAAAGAATAGAATTAACTAAATAGGAGTTAAAGAATCACAACTAAATAGAAGTTAAAGAATCAGAATTAACTAAATAGGAGTTAAAGAATCACAACTAAATAGAAGTTAAAGAATCAGAATTAACTAAATAGAAGTTAATCAGAATTAACTGGATAGAAGTTAAAGAATTTGAAGTAACTGAATAGAATTTAAAGGATCACAATTAACTCAAGGGAGTTTAAAGAATCTGAATTAACTAAATAGAATGCAAAGAATCAGGATTAAATAGGTAACAATGTGGCCAAGTCTCCACCAAACCACTTGATGTTACTTTACTGCAAATGCAGTCTCCAGACACTAACCTCTCCTTTCATCCAGACTATGCAGTCTCACAGCAATTAAAAGCTACAATCTGCTTTTCTTGCTCTGCACTCCTCTCCCCACCCTCCCCAAAAAAAGCATCCAGCAGAGCCAGAATCACATAATTCAAGTCAGGGCACTGTGCTAAGCATGTTTCTGACACAGAAACGCCTCATTTGGGCTTTCTAACACACAAGATTCTCTTAAAGGCAGCTTCCCCCTTTTGATGAGTTCTAAGAGTTCACCAAATCTTCACTTTTTACTGCAAGTTCTAAGAAAAAAACAAAGAGGAAAGGAAGCAATTCCTGATCTCGTTTAAAGCTTTGTCCTTTTCTTATATCCTCATACAAGCTCATTTGGATTTTTTTTTGCCTTCGAGGTAGACAGAAGCAGCTGTGAGGTGCTGGTTTGCTAGTTGGCAAGGTCCTGCTACACACCACAAGTTCATGAAGTAGAGAGAGGTGAGCAAAATGATGCATCAATTTATTGCAAAAGAAAAAAAAAAAAAAAAAAAAGACATTCAATACCTTTCTCCTGTACAATATTGCTGCCAGCTGGGTGATGCAGAGGAGATGCCTCGGAGCTGTGCCCGGATTTGGAAGGAGAGGAGAGCGGAGTGTCCCCCCGGGCGGGCGGGGAAAGGACATCTCTGTGCTGCTGTCCTCCTTCGTGGGTCTCAGTTAAGTTGTCGAGTGAGATTGCTGCACTGCTAGCCGCGGGGGAGAGGGAGGAAGCACCAGAATCTGATGCTGGTGAGGATGCTCTCATGTATGAGGGCAGTGGTGCTTTTGAAATGTACATGGGACTACTGTAAGTGTTGGAGGGCTGTTGGTACAAGAGATTATACAGCAGGTTATAGCACTGAGTAACTGAGCAGAGCAAGGTCTACTTTGAACATGCACTTCTTTTATTCACCATTTAGCCTTCTGTTTGTAGGAAATACTTTAGCAGTTCAGGCCATTACCTTCTGAGGTGTTTATTGGTATTTGGGTTCAGACCTTAGCCAGAACAGGACAAAACAATGAGTGATTATTACATCAATTTCCTAACAGATCAACAGAGAGAGAAGTGCACAATCCAGGTTCCCTTCAGGACTCCTCCACTCTGCATTATGAAGCACAGTTAGTTTAGAAAGCCCCAGGATTCCTGTTAAAAAAACCAGCACAGTACAACCAGAAGCCCAGGCCTGCAGGCTCAAAGGAGACTCTTCTGGACTCACACATCAGGCAAGGCTATTCGCAGCACACTAGCCACAGAGCAATAAACACTGCCTGTGCTACACCGACAGGACAAAGACAGAAGAGGAAAGGACTTAGAGGGACAATCCAGCACTCCATGGGAAGCCTGGAAGAGAGGGTAGAGTCCTTCTCACCTTTCGTTCCAGGCTGTCCTCCCCATCAGTTGAACTGATGCTATCGTACAGCCTTGTTCTGGAAGGCCTCTGCCGCTTGTTCTTCACTGAAAGCTGAGCTCGAGTCTTCAGAGCCTTGGAGTCCAGCCTCTCTGTTTCTGGCACTGCTTCGTTC
Organism: Semnornis frantzii; assembly: GCA_013399775.1. Taxonomy (NCBI): domain Eukaryota; kingdom Metazoa; phylum Chordata; class Aves; order Piciformes; family Ramphastidae; genus Semnornis; species Semnornis frantzii. The sequence continues at coordinate 30,238 of VWYK01091075.1, read as the reverse complement.
AAATCTGTATGGACACAGGATGTGAAGCTGTTTAGAAGAATCATCTTTCACTGCTTTTGTCCAAGACAGGACCTGCAAAGGCAAGGACCTGCACTTTGCGTGCTCTGCTTCTTCCTGTACCCTCAGAGCTGCTAAAAGTACACAGCAATAAAAAGATTTTTGCATAAGCCATTAATACATTTTAATAACCCATAATAACCCATGACACCTACTTCATAGAATCACAGAATGGCTTACGTTGAAAGCGACCTCAGAGATCAGCCAACTCCAACCCTCCTGCTACAGGCAGGGACACCTCTTGGCTAGACTCAGACATTCAAGGCCTCATCCAACCTGGCCTTGAATACCTCCAGGGAGGAGGCAGCCACAGCCTCCCTGGGCAGCCTATTCCAGTCTCGACCCTAGTACTGAAGAACTTCCTCCTCAGCTCCAGTCTAACCCTACTCTGCCTCAGTTTCAAACCATTTCCCCTTGTCCTGCAGCACGACACCTTATGAAAAGTCTCTCTCCAGCTTTCCTGGGACTCTATCTTGGTACCAGATACTGAACACTGGAAAAGTAACAACATCCCTGCGCTATTAACTATTTCTTTTCAATCCTAAAGGATGCCCGTGCTGTTTACATCAACAGTGATCATTTACATAAACATAAACCAACACAATTAAAGAGTATTCCCTGCAAATAAAACTGTTTCAGAACATATAGGAGGCCTTGGTACTTACTTTTAAAACAGCCTTAAAGTTTCAACGATTGTTTGCTTCTACCCTTCTCTACAGTCATGCTGGATACAGCTATGGCTAAAGGGAAAGTTAAATGTATTCATGAGGTGTTCATGTCTACATTTGGTTGAAACAAACCTTGACTTAAGCCATCCAAGCAGGACACCTGCTTAGTGTCTAGATTTTCCACTGGATCTCCTCTAGAAACTTCTCCAAAAGACGTCTGCCTTTCAAAAATGTTGTTGTTGTTGTTGACCTGGCTCCCATTTTGCTTCATCAGCCTGAAAACTTCTGCTTCCAAGTCTTGTATCTGAAAGACATACAACACAGTGTCACCCACAACACACACACACACAGAGCTGTCAGACAGGTATTTTTTAGATATGTTAGCTCTGTTTTTTTCCAGAACACCAAACAAAGCTGCCTCAAGGTGGGAGTAAATCCTACTCACCCTAGCCTGCAAGCCTTGAACCTCCACAAGGTGAGCTTTCTCCAGGTCTTCTATTTTCTTTCGTTCAGCTTCCTGGCGTTTGATGAAGTCAAGTTCTCTTAGGGAAAAAAAAACCACCAAAACCAAGGATATATTTGCTGTCATCAAAGCAATCACTTTCAAGCAGAAAACAAAACCTTCTGATGTATCTTAAGCTATGCATCAGAAATATCTGTCCTTAGCAATTTACTGCCAGCCTAATAAGGAGCATGAAACTGCAATGAGGACAAAACCTTAAGCAACTGCTTAACTTGAGTGAATGTGCTAAGTGAAGATGTGAAAATGGGAAGAGTTGTTCTGGCTGATAGTCAAAGCTGTGAAATCAAACTCATTTGTTCATCACTTGTGAAGATAATGAAACCAACTTAGTTTATGCTGTGTTCTGTGGCAGGAAATGGAGGAGTTCTTACAAGAGTTTGTAGTGAGAAGGTGAGAGGGAATGGATTGAAGCCTGAGGAGGGCAAATTTAGACTGGAGATTAGGAAGAAATTCTTTCCAGTGAGGGCAGTGAGACACTGGCACAGGTTGCCCAGGAAGTCTGTGGCTGCCTCCTCCTTGGAGGAGGAATCACATTCTGTGATTCTGTGATCCACAACCTCTCTGGAGGTGTTCAAGGCAAGGCTGGATGAGGCCTTGAGAAAGCTGGGCCAGTGGGAGGTGTCCCTGCCCACAGCAGGAGAGTTGAAACTAGATGACCTTTAAGGTCCCTTCCAACCCAAACCACTCTATGAATCTCAGTTTATTACAGTATGGTGCACTCCTTCCCAGAATTCAAACCCCACCTGGGTGCCTTCCTGTGTGACCTACCCTGGGTGATCCTGCTCTGGCAGGGGGGTTGGACTGGATGGTCTTTTGAGGTCCCTTTCCAACCCCCACCATTGTGTGACTCAGTGATGGAGTAACACCTGAACACTACTAACACCTTCCCATAACAAAGAGCCTGTGCTTTTTAGGAAAAAAAGTCCACAACCAAACCAAGAGCGGAGCCCAGAGTTTACCTCACAGGTGTTTACTAGTGTGTTTCTTACTCCAAAACACATGACAGGTGTTCCCTATCTGGCCACTAAGTCATTTGCTGAGGCTGGTGTAGCTGCTTACTTTTGCTGAAAATCCTTGATCAATTTCTTTGCCTTGTTGTATTTCTTCTCCAGAGCCTGGTACTGGCTCTGCGTCTCCTTGAGGTGCTCGTTCACCGTGTGACACAGGGTTTGTGCCTCAATCCAATAACTCTCTAATTTCATCATCCTTTCCTTATTCTCCTCAATGTTCTGCTGGAGTTGGGTCTTCTCCAATTCCCACCTCACCTTCTCATTCTCAGCAGCCTGCAGCTGAACAAAAGAGCAGAGGTGAATTCAGTAAAAAATTGCTAAGTGCTGCTGAATAGTTTAGGATTAATTCAAACAAGGTGAATGGTGAAAATCAGTGAGTTAGTAACTATGTGAGCAGTGAAAAGAGCATTCCAGGACGATGAAAACAGGCTGATACAGGCTGATTCTTCCTCACCAAACAAAGCAGAGCCTTTGCTCTGTGTTCCTGGGCGGAAGGAATGCCAGCAGTGGAGTATTCCAACTGCAGGGTTAACCTGCCAGCACTGAGGGTGCCCCTTTTGCTCTGTGCATGTTGCTCAGGTATTGTAAAGCATTTATCAGAGTTCAGAAAACAATGGAATTTCTTATTCTGAGGAGCAATCTGATTTCCAGGTTCTATATTTGATTTAAAAGCAACTTAGAACACACTAAGAAAAAAAACCCAAACAAACAAATCAATGATTGCATCTAGTGTAACTCTCTGGGGGTTTTCTAACCCAGATTAGAAACTCTGCTGAGTTGTTCTCCCCATGTCTTGCTTTATGTCATCATATTCCTTATCCTGCTGAGAGGCTGGAGCATAAATCAAAATTTCTCTTTGGGTTGTAACCTCAAATCTTTTTTCCATTCAAGCAAGCACAAATGTTTGCATCCAGTGCTGAAATTACACCAGCACTATGCCAAGGACAGAGGGAACCTGGTATAAACCTATTACTCTTGATTCCTTCACACTTGCTTGTAAGGAGTCCATATGAAAAGGAAAATCTGTCCTTGCTGTTGAAGATTTAAGAATTCTGCACAACATAGCAATGCTCCTCACAACTCTAAACCACTGCAGTTCCACTGCTGGTTCCACTATCTGGCACCAGTGAAGCCCAATGACTTTTTCTGAGCCAGGGCTTGGAATGCAAGGCTTCCTCAAAGGAACCCAGGGCTTCCAATCCAAGCTTCCTCAAAGGAACCCAGGGCTTCCAATCCAAGCTTCCTCAAAGGAACCCAGGGCTTCCAATCCAGGCTTCCTCAAAGGAACCCAGGGCTTCCAATCCAGGCTTCCTCAAAGGAACCCAGGGCTTCCAATCCAGGCTTCCTCAAAGGAACCCAGGGCTTCCAATCCAGGCTTCCTCAAAGAAGTTTACTGCTAAGTTTATAATAAGTATTAGCTCCTTTGCTCTACTTCTTTTTGTTTTGGTGTATTAGGCTTCCTGCTTCCCAGTCACAACTAGCTGCAGGTTTCAATGTTTGGTGCAGGATGAGGGTAGGGTTGTTCATTTAGGTTCATTTATTTTAGGTCCCAGAATGCAGAATAAAAATTAAACCAAACAAAAACAATGCCTTAACATCCCTGTTTACTTATCAGGACTGTTTAGCAGAGTTTAGACAGCTCTGCTAGATGATACAGAGGCAGAGAGAAGAACCTGTTTGCAGTTTAATTAGTAATGACACCTAAACTAGGCACATTTTCTTCAGCTGTAACCACAACAGCAGGTAAAAAATCCAGCAGCAAGAGGCACAGGAAGCCTCATCTTGTAAATGCACTTGCAGAGATGAATGCTCACTCCCACACATCAAGGCGACGGGGCTGGGCACAACCCCAAAGGACTGCCCCTGTGTCTCTTGTCGACAGCCTGCAGCTGGAAAGCAGAGCAAGAAGAGATTCCTGAATGCCTCCCTGAACTGCAACAGTAGGGCAGGAGCTGCCCTCACAGCAAAGACCTGCACTTTGCATTTGCTTTCAGCAGTAACATTTGCCAAACAGGATGGGAAACACAGGCTGAGTGCAAGCCTGGCTGGAGAGATTTAACCACCTGAAATCTTTTCCTGAGGTACCATTTTCTCCTTCTCTTTTAGTTCCCTACTCAACGATCAGGATATCATTATAAAACCTGCTATTACTCAACAATCCAAGTCTCAGTTGGCTGCCCAGAAAGTTTATCTCAGTACAAAAAAAGCCACAATTCCTCTTTAGTGCCAATTCAGCCTAACTAGCAACTGACTGGGAGAGAAGGTTCTCTGTTAAACTGGGAAGCTTTTTCGTGTCTAGAATATCATTCTAAGATAGCTGCAACAATATGAAACTGAACATTTTCTTCTGTATGTAAAACTTCTCTTACATACCTTTCAATTAATTATGGGGGGGGAGAAATGGTGGGGGAAAAAAAAAAAAAAAAGGAAAGCAGCCTAAATAGGATATTTTAACATCACTGGTAAATAAAAATCCTACTAACTTAAAAGACTGAAATAGTCAAGCCAAGGAGAATTTGAAAACCTGAGAAGCTGCATTAGAATTGTAAAACTGGAAATCTGCCATTTAGTCAATTCTGATAATCCCCCCTAAAATGTACCTTCAGCTGCAGCTACACAAGTTGGCAGCTCCTCTTAATAGCACCACTTAAGATTTTACTTGAAACTTCGAACAGAGCACATCCACCAAGAGGAGATTTAGCTGAGCCATTGTGCTTCTTAATCACCCTTTCATAAGGCTGTTGACTTCTCCACCCACACAGATACACCTCTTCAGATCTGCTTTTTGCACCAGAGGAGCAAACCCAGCGTGTATTAACCAGATATCGATTCTTACCTTGGTCTTCAGCTTCTGAATTTCAGCTTCTGTAACTGCGTGTTTGATTTGCAACTAAAATTGAAAATATAAAATAAACAAGTGAAAGTCACAGCGAGAACTCCAGCATTTTGCAAGCCTGTGCTGCAAGTTGAATACCTTATTACACAGCAGAAGGCCTCCGAGAGTGCTGCAGTGCAGTAGATTGTAAATTAAAATGTCTAGCTTGCAAAATGACTCAGTCTGTGCAACCTAATTAAAGATAGGATGCTGTCTAACCACTCATAATTTCAAATCAGAACATCCAATCTGTTTAGCAAAACCAAAAGTCTTGTGCTTTAGAGGAAAAAGAAAAAAAAAAGAGAGAGAAGAAAAAAGATGTTATCCTGCTGGGCTCTGCTCTGATCTGAGCGTGAAATCGTCCCAGTGCTGCCAGGAAGTCCCACTGCACTGATTAAAGCAGGCATGTTACAAAAAGCAAATATGGAAATAAGTGATTTAACAACTCGAGAAGTCAGGGAAACCTTGAGGGAAGATTCCACACGTTTATTTCAAGCAAGGGGAAAAAAAAAACAGCCCGAAATAAAAAGGTAAACCGATGCTACCCTTCTCCACCCTTAGCTGGAGAGATTCTGCTCAAGCTGCCTGAGCTCGATTGAGGGCAGTCCCACAGGGAAACTGAGAAACAGGAGCTGGCATTGGAGCACACCAAATGATTGCGAGGAGATGAACAGCCCAGGCAGTGTGCTCCAGGCTGGAGTCACATTGCCGAGCAGCATCTCGCACTAACAGCAGGGCTGTGAGGGAAAAAGGTTGGCGTGAGGAGCTGGCAGCCACCGGCGCGCTTCCCCCAGGGATTTCTTTTGGACTAACCTACATTAGTCTGATCCTGTGGAGTGGATACTCATTCGTGGAGTGAATACTCATTAGCTCTTGGAGTGTGTTAGGCACTGTCCTGAAACTTCTTTAGTTAAACCCCAAATCTGCAGGCTCCAAGAACACAGAATCACAGAGCGGTGGGGGTTGGAAGGCACCTCAGGACATCATCGAGTCCAAGCCCCCCTGCTAGAGCAGGTTCACCTACAGCAGGTGGCACAGAAATGTTTCCAGGTGGGTTTTGAAAAGTCTCCAGAGAAGGAGACTCCGCAGTCTCTGTAGGCAGCCTGCTCCAGGGTTCCACATCCCCACAGCAAAGAATTTTTTCCTTAACTTCAAGTGAAACCTTTTGGGTTCTAGTTTGTGCCTGCTGCCCCTTGTTCTATCACTGGGCACTACAGAAAAGAGCCCAGCCCCATCCTCTTGCCCCCCCCCACCTTTCAAATATTGATCAGCACTGAGAAGATCTCCTCTCAGGCTGCTCCTCTCCAAGCTAAACAGCTCCAGGTCTCTGCCTCTCTTAGCAAAAGAGATGCTCCAGTCCCCTCACCATCTTCAGTGGACTCTCCAGCAGTTAGTTCCCCCTCTCTCCTGAGCTGGGGAGCCCAGGGCTGGATACCACACTCTGAAGTACAAATCAAAACACAGCTTCACCAGCTGATCCAAGTGGAGATGGTGATGCACACAAACCCAGTACTGGCTTGCACCACAATCCCTGCTGCTTCCTTATGTACAGCAGGCAGCATGGACAACCTTCTAACAGGCCCCACAGCCTTACACCTTAAGCATTGCTCAACCTGAATCACTGACCTGAGTGTGCTGGGTGGGAGCTGTGGGCAAGGGCATAGCCTGAGTTACAGCTTGGGCTGGAGGAGTGAAGCAGGACAAAGCCTTCATCCATTTCTCATGAAGAGCAGCAATAGTTACCTCCAAACATGTTTTACAGGGAAGGTTATTTTCCCTCCCAATGCTAACAGCAGCCTTTGGGAACAGTTTGTGTTGAGCTAATAAGAGTACAGGAGGGAGCTGCACTCAACCAGAAATTATCACCTCTGGTGAAGCAATGGTAATGCTCTTGAAGATTAGGCTGTGAGTGAAACAATGGACAAATAGCTCAAAAAAGAAGTTCTGGAGGAGAGGAGCAATTTTCAGAATCCCAGGAACCATCAGAGTTGATTGGCACAAGCAGTTCTGAGACAGGCCAAGCTTCTTTTGAAGTCCCTTCTTTGTGGGGCCCCCTGAATGCACTTTTTGTGGCAGCAGAGGAAATAAAGGCACGCTCCCAGATGCAGCCTGGTTTGCAAATCAGCTTAACTGATCTAGTGAATAAGCCCAGGCCTTTCTGGGGGAGAAACTGACATTTATGCTGGGAGGAATACAGGAGACAGCAATGCAACTGGTTCCACCTGAGGGACACTTTAAGAATCCTCTCTCCATCAGGCCTGTCTTGGTCACCATCTCCAGAGAAGACTCTAAGTAATTCTTGTCTCCAGGATCATCTGTCACCCCTCACTGTTTGACTATGCACTGCCAAGTGCAAGGCACTTGCAGTGCTCAGTGACAGCAGCTCTAAGAATTCCCTGCAGTCACTGCCTGTACCAGCCTGCAGAAGCATGGCACATGTGGGTGCTCACCAGCTGTGCTAGCAGGTGGACCATGCATGGGGGCAGACTGAACCCACCCTGGGCATGCAGCTCACAGGATTTCAGGGGTTGGAAGGGACCCAAAGAGATCATCAAGTCCAATCCCCCTGCCAGAGCAGGATCAGGCAGTCTAGCTCAGGACACACAGGAACACATCCAGACAGGGAGACTCCACAACCTCTCTGTGCAGCCTGTGCCAGTGCTCTGGGACCCTTACAGTAAAGAAGTTCCCCCTTGTGTTGAGCTGGAACCTCCTGTGCTGCAGCTTACATCCATTGCTCCTTGTCCTATCCCAGGGAACAAGCGAGCAGAGCCTGTCCCCCTTGTCCTGACCCCCAGCCCTCAGATATTTATAAACATTGATCAGATCCCCTCTCAGTCTTCTCTTCTCCAGACTAAAAAGCCCCAGATCCCTCAGCCTCTCCTCATCAGGCAGTGCTCCAGTCTCCTAATCATCCTTGTAGCCCCTTGCTGGACCTTCTCCAGCAGATCCCTGTCCCTCTTCAAATGGGGAGCAGCTCACCCAGTGATCACATGGACCTCCTGAAGAAGTGCCATAGGGGAGCAGGGCTACTGGGCCAAGCTGGTGGAACACCAGTGCAGCTGGGAGCAAGGATCTCAGCAGCCCTGGAGCTGGTGCCAACAGCAAGAAGTGGCCACTGGTGCTGTTCCACCTAGCAGCCCAGGAAGGCAAGCAGGGTCTGCACCTTTGTGTAACTATGTCCAGTAGAGAGGAAACTATGGAAATACTCTAATCAGCATTTGCAAGAGGTTACTTGCAACTTTTGAGCTCACTCAATCCAGCCTCTCACCTGCAATTTTCAGAGACTGAGACCTGATTTTTTCTCACTCTTCCATTTGTGCTGGTAGTGAAAAAGCACACAAGAATCATCTCAATATGCTGTGGTGCTTAGGCAGTGCCCAGCTCTTTGCTCAGTTCTGTTACCTCATTGTTTTGGAGTGAGATAAGAATGAGGAGAAGGAAGGATGAGCTACACTTTGCCCCTCTGCAGAGTTCATAATGACATCAAAAAGCCGAGACTCAAAGCCTTAGGCCACCTGCTTGCAGACCTTTCCTAGCTCTTTTAAAACCCCACAAACCCACCAGCAGCACTTCAGCAGCTCATTATTACACACAGGCAGACTCCACCTTTTTGGATAAATGACAATCTGCCTGGGTACAGCTGGTCTGAGCACTTATTTTCATGCTCTCCTTTATTCAGTTACCAAAAATGAGTACTGAGCACCCAGCCAGATCATTGAATCAATACATGGTACAGCAGATCTCACTGAGGCAGAAGGAAAAAGGACTTTTTTATTGAATATCTGTAGCTGACATCTCATTTCCCCCCCTTTTTCCTCAAAGAACTAACTCTGCTTGCAGAAGAGATGAAAAACACTGCCACATTTACCAGCTAGACTGAACAACAGGCAAGGTCAGTTGTTTGGCAAGCAAATTTGGACTCCATCATTAACAATCTTTAAGTCAATTTACTAATAAGGGAGCAAAAATCCCTTACTTCACATCCCATATAACGCCAGAAATTCTTGGCAGATAACTGGTTTGCATTTTTATGTTTCCTAAGCCAACATAAAACTGTGAAGGCTTCATTTGAACAAAGGCATTTTGAATAATTTTTGGCACTTTTCCTTTTCAATGAGGCCTTGAAAAGCTGATTAATTTTCTCCAGAACAATGGAACTTTTTATCAAAAGATATAGACAGAAAATGGATTGAATTCACCTCTCAGTGAATTCATTCATTGACTTCATTTGCAGTGAAGGTAGAAGAGGATAAAAAGGTAGCAAATGGTAAAGCAGCCAGAGCATACTAGGAAAGGAAGCACCCAAGGGAATCTAATACTCTCCATTAAAAAAATTTATAGTCATTATATATATTTTGCATGTTTATTTTATATATATATATAAAATTGTGTATAATTTTATATACACAATTTTATATTCTTTAATCTTAATTTTATATATTTTAATAATGGAATAGTAGAGGTTGGAAGGGACCTCTAGAGATCATCCAGTCCAACTCCCTAGCCAAAACAGGGTCATCTAGGGCAGGTCACACAGGAACACATCCAGATGGGGCTTGAAAGTCTCTCGAGGAGACTCCACAATCCCTTTGGGCAGCTTGGTGCAAGGCTCCAGCACCCTCACACAAAAGAAGTTTCTCCTCATGTTGAGGTGGAAGCTCCTGGGATCCAGTTTGTGCCCACTGCCCCCATCACAGGACAGCACTGAAAAGAACCTGTCCCCTTCTTCTTGACACCCACCCTTCAGCTATTTGTAACCATCAGATCTCTGAGGTGAAGGACAGGACTGATCTGTGAGCACAACAGGAGGAAAGCGACTGAAGATTTTGCATGCCTGTTATGTATTCTGCAGCACTATACTGCCACCACTAACTACTGCTTCACATATTTCATTGAGTCATTAAATAAAGTGCCTAAGCCCTGCACTCCCTACAGATTTTGTCCCTGTTCAATCACCACAGCTAAAACAAAGCTTCCAGCCCTTTCTCTCAAAGCAGTTAAGGAATCTCAGTCCCATTTTTCCTGTTTTACAGCCAGGGAAAGCAAACTAGCAGAAATAGAGTGATACACCCAGTAATGCCCATCCCTCTCCTGACTCTCATCCCAAAAGCAAGGCACTTCAGCTAAGGCTGCTCTCAAAATACACCAGCACTTTTTTTTTTTTCATGGCAAGGAGTGAATTCAACTAATTAGGTCAAACTATTATGCTTAAAGATTATGTCCAACCCACTTGTTTAATACTTTCATTAATCTCTGGAGTAAGAGCAAGAGAGAACAGTTATTCTTTAAATACAATGCCAGAAAAACACTGTGTAGGCTTGTGCAGTGTGACTGTGAACAAGTCCTCCAGTGTTGAAGGAATTCAGGGCAAATACCAAGAAAAATACATGTACTCACTCTGGCAGCCAACAAAATGCAGCTGTGTGCTGTTAAATACAACCAGGGAAACAAAAGTGGAGTGCCTGTAACAGTGGTGCTGCATGGGCTAGAGAAAGAGAGTCCACTCTTGTGCAGGAGCAACTGAGTGCTTCTTCTCAGGCACTCATCTGCACTTAAACTGAAGGATTCCCAAGAGGAGATCTTCAGCTGAGCTCCTCTGCACCAGTGTTTTGAGGGCATTACAACAAATAGCTTCAAAGCACTTTGGACACGCTCGAGTGTGGCAATAGGCCAATGTGCTCCAGCAGAGTTTGGCAGGTAATTCACCCAAAGGTCAGTGTCTTGTTAAACACTGCTGCTTGGTGTGGCCTGGGTATGCTGGCACAAGCAGAATGGCAACACCTGCCCTCTGTTTTGAAAAACTATCACTATGTGTGATGACAAGAGAGCCTGGAATTTGAAATATGGAGTGAGAAAATCATTTAAGTACACTAAAAAGCTTTCAGAAAACAATGATGAATAACAGGAACCACCCAAAGGCTGAAAGGGTATCAGCAGCAAAGGGAAAGGTTGGTTGCTCATTGATTACTTTCCATACATTACTCTCACTAGGGAGTAGTAACAACATATATTGATAGGAGATGAAATATCTGGTTTGAGTGGACAAGGGAAGAAGGAAAAAAGCAGAGCCTCTGTGTTTAAAACTCCTTTCTGGACCCAGATTCTGCTGCTCAAATCTCCTATGAGGTTCTGGCTACTTTCACCCCTTCCATCTTCCTACACTGAAAAAGAAAAATGTTCTTTATTGGCATCACTTAGCCCATTGCTGTGGGCTTAGGTAAATCCAGCTGTTCAATGTTTTAACTGCAGCAGGTTTCAGGAAAGCTCAGAACTAAACCACATCAAAAGCACAGCCTAAAATCCAGAAGAAAAGTTTCTCAGTACTTTGGTAAGTTAAGTTACATGAAGTCAATGACTGCAATGAACACCAGTGACTCGAGATCCAGTTAGCACTGCTAGGTGCTATACTAACACTGCAACCACACAGCTTGGTAAAACAGCAGTCTGCAATGTGCCTACATCCCCACAGAGCTTTCCTGGTCTTTCTAAACATGTAGCCAAACATAAGACATAGCTGAGGAGTTGCTGCATTTCCTGTAGGGTTTTCCTCAACACTTTCCATTGAAATATTGGACATAAAAAGAAAAAAAAAAAACAAAACCCACCAAAAATCAACCAACAAAAAAAAAAATTAAAAAAAATAAATCAAAAGGTAGTAATGAATTAACCTGCACTTTGTCTTCCTGGTCAAAAGTACAAAGAAAGTGCTGAGGCAGAAGAGCTTCAGTGCCACAAACTCAAGTTGTAAATTAGCCTCCACGCAGAGGCCACCTGAAAGCTACTGCTAAAAGAGCTCTGAAGCCTCACTTCTTTTCCAGCAGAACTTTTGCAGTGGTTGAAAAGCACTGAGTGTACAAAGAGGAAGAAATCAGCTTTGCAATCTAAGCCCAGTGAGGTGTTTCAGGAGTATTTGCTGATCTGCCACTTACCTCTTTGAATTTGTGAGCCAGCTTGTTGGTGTCCACGTCGCCGGGGGAGAACATGTCATCGTTCTCAGGGAGGTCGAACACTTCGATAGCCATGTCACCTCCTGGAAGGACAGGTCCCATGTCTTCATCTTCTTCATCTGTAGCATATTCCCCTGTCTTAATTTTACAGCATTTAAGAAATTCCAGTTATCCTCTTATTATCAGGCAGAGGCTGTTCAAAGAGCAACGAAGCTACTCTGCGAACACGAAATCCCGCATGGTAGCTTCTCTTTTTCTTTAGCTCCAGCCCTTAAAAAGTTCTACCAGACAAACTGCAACTCCACAGCATTGTTTCAGAACAGAAAGAGAGAGGAGAAAATATTGTCTTAAGCACAAAGAATTTTGTGCTTTTAGTTTTTGGAAAAGCCTTGTACTTAAGGAAGTCATTCTCCAGTGATAGACTCCGTGTTGCATTTGACAATCCATTGGCTTTGCTCTGTATCAACAACTTTGTGGTAGAAAAGTCACAGCCACACAGAAAGGCAAGAGCAAGGAAAAGAGGCTGAGGGTCAGGGACAAGCTCAGAGGTTGAAGGCAGAGTTTAATGATTTGCACCCTGAACAAGGAGCTGCTCTAAGCTACAAACAGAAAATGCAGGTGGTTCTTGGGCTGCTGAACTGTGAGATGGCAGCAACATGCTGACAAAAGAGAACTTAAAAAATCCTAAGGTAAATCAGTATTCCAAGGTTAAACAAAACAGAACTAAAGTGCTGAAGAGGACTGCAATGTTCAACCTCCAGCTGCCCAGACAATGTTTTAAACATAAACCTCAGCAGCCAGCAGGCAGCTGTGTGCTGAGCTGCAACCAGAGGGGTGTGGGCAGCAGGGCAAGAGAGGAGATTCTGCCCCTTGGCTCTGCTCTGCTCAGACCTCACCTCCAATCCTGCCTTCAGCTCTGGTGTCACCAGCATAAGAAGGACATAAAACTGTTGCAGCAAGTCCAAAGGAGGATCACAAAGATGATCCAAGGGGCTGGAGTACCTCTGGTATGAGGACAGGCTGAGGGTTTTGCTTTTCTCCCCCTTACTTTAATTAGAAGCAAATCCCCCAGTGCAGGTGTTAGAGCTAAAAAGCCCAACCTCTGAAATCAAATTTACCATTCTGTATGAGATTTCATAGACACACAGAATCTTCTGTTACCCTGCCCTTGCAGCAGCTCCTGCTCTTACTTCATTGCCCATGGATAAGTGCAGTTATTGTCTAAACAGGCCAGGCTGCTAACTGCTGGCTTTTTCCAGGAGGATCTAACACAAGACACCACCAGAGCAGAGAGAAGCAGAGCAGCTTCACAATCCCGGTGAGCTTTCAGTGAGATGAATTCTTGTGGGGGCAAAATACCAACAGAACATATCTGCTGTCAATTTTGCAGTCACTTGTCCCTGAAAAAAACTCTCTGAACTGACACACAACTATCATTTCTTCATGGGAAAAAAAAAAAAGGCAACCTGGCAGGTCCTGCAGCACTGGCAAAGAAATCTATGAAGCATCCAAAGAGGAGGCAGAAATAGGATGGTTAAGGAGCAAACTCATGCCCAGTTTCTATCAGCCCCCAGCCCTGGCCCAGGTCCACAAGGATTTTAAGGGAATCTATTCATTTAATGCTGAATCCTCATTATGCCAGAACAAACCAGAGGAGTGTAGTTAAAACTGATCTCTCCAGTGTATTAAACTAGAAAGAACCACTGCATACCTAAAGAAAGACACAAACATAGAATCATTTGGGCTGGAAAAGACCTTTTAAGCTCCTCCAGTCCAACCATTCTGTAGCTCAGCCAAGGCTGGAGCTAAACCATGGCCCTCAGCACCATATCTCTGCCTCTTGGAAACACCTCCAGGGGTGGGGATTCAACCAGCCCCCTGGGTAGCCTGTGCCAGGCTTTGAGAACCCTTTCAGTCAAGAAATTTCTTCTCATCTCCAACCAAAACCTCCTCTGGGTTCCTTCTAATATCTCAGACTTGATGTGGCCCTGGGTAGCCTGATCTAGTTGGAGATGTCCCTGCTCAGTGCACAGGGGTTGGACAAGATGGCCTTTGAGGCTGGAAACCTGATGCAATCTGTGAAGCTGTGAATCCAACCTAAACTTCCCTGGAGCAACTTGAGGCCATTTCCTCTCCTCCTGTCACTTGATACTAGGGAGAAGAGACCAACCCTTACAGATACCAAGGATTAAAAGATAGAATTTAGTCATAAAATGGGTTTGGTTGGAAAAGTCCTTTAAGCTCATCCAGTCCAACCAATCTACCTAGTCTGGGACTAAACCATGTCCTTCAGCACCACATCTCTACAATTCTGAAACACCTCCAGGGATGGGGATTAAACTACCTCCCTGGGCAGCCTGCTCCAGCACTTGAGAACCCTTCCAGTCAAGAAGTTTCTTCTCATATTCAACTTAAACCTATCCTGGTGGAACTTGAGGCTATTTTCTCTCATCCAGGCACTAGGGAGAAGAGACCAACACCCAAATACATGAGTTAGACTAGGGAAAAGCAGGAAAGATTCTACTGGCCTCAGCAGCTGAAATGTTTGAAGGGAGACTTCAGGCAGCTTACAATGAGCACAAAGGAAAATGCTGCTTGAAATTGTAGATAATGAGTGTGGATGGGCACAGCCATTTCTGCTGCAATTACTGCAGAAAGCAGTCAGCAGAGCCCAGCAGGGCAGCTCCTCAGGTAAACAAACCAGCAGAATGACACCAACACATTACAGAACACAGAAACAAATGGGACTTTTGCTCTTGTCTTCCAAAGAGAGGCATCTGATCTTGTCACCACATCAAACACAAACTAGGGCTTCAAAAGAACCAAGGAGATCTATGCCATAAGCTGCATGAAACATACTTGCCCTGTAAAAAACTGTCTCTGCTGACTTTTGTGCCACATGAAACCAGGAGAAGGCTGCTCAGAGCCAGTGCCACAAAGCTGGACTGGGGAATTCAATGTTTTTACAAGGGGCAGACAATGCTTGGAAATAACACAGCTGCTGCAGGAGCTGCCTGAGGTCCCCTGCAATGTAATTTTTTCCAAGCTGACAACAACAAAAATTGTTTCCTCAATAAGCACTGAAAACTTGCATGCTCTTGAAGGAAAACTTTGGAGTCTTCAGTCTGCATTGGTGAGCAAGACTCACTCATGCATTTAAAAGATCCCTTTCTCAGTTCAGCAGCACCTAGGGCTTGAGCTTATCCCATTCACAGCAGCAGCTTTGGAGGTGAGCCATCCAATTCTGCTCCATGCTATCACAGCTAATAGCATGGAAAGATCTTCATAAACACCAGCTGCAATTTCCCACTTCAAAAAGGGAAATTTGTTACTCAGGTTGCTTAACTGCCTTCTCAGGTCTTGAAACAGGTTTGCTGCTCCCAAGCAGAAAGTAGCAGCAGCCAGGACAATGCAGGACATTTGTAGAGTAAATGATGTTCCCTTCAGGATTACTCATGTAGTAAATGGCCTATCTTTTGGAAATACTACATTTAGTAGTGTGGTTCTTCCCCACCAAATGTGTGTCACAGAACACTGCTGCAAGGCAATGGAATGAGAAGGCAAAGCAGGCTACCAAGTGTCTCTTTAATTTGCCATGACCCAAGCCCAGTGCACACTGGCTGGCAGAAGTCATAGAATTAGAGAATCATAGAATGGGTTATGTTGGAAGGGACCTCAAAGCTCATCCAGCTCCACCCCCTGCCATAGGCAGGGACACCTCCCACTAGAACAGGTCACTCAAGGCCTCATTCAGCCTGGCCTTGAACATCTCCACAGCCACAACCTCCCTGGGCAACCTGTGCCAGTGTCTCACTACCCTCACTGCAAAGAACTTCTTCCTAACATCCAGTTTCAATCTCCCCTCTTCCAGTTTAAACCCATTTCTCCTCACCCTGTCATTACAAGACCTTGTAAGTAATGCTGCTCTGTGAAAGAACCTGGATCCTTCTGAAACAGCAAGGTGCTGCCTGAGCCATGGAGAAGAGTGAGGAAATACAGCAAGATAAAGCAGCAGGACCTGCAGATGGCTGGCACAGGCTCTCTTGCTGTGGTTTGAGCAGCTCCACCACACAGCCACCTGCCATGACTCCTGTTCTCCAACACACATCCCTGATTTCCTGCTCCAGAAACCTGCCATGGCAGCACTGTCTTTGTGGGAAGGTCTCTGAGGCTCAGAATTTGGTAGTCTGAGTAAAGTGAGTTTTCTTGTAGATTTATGCAAGCTCAAGATCTGCTACCAGATTTTAAGCACTGGATGAAAAGGAACAGGGCAGTTTGACAGCTCTGAGACTGAGCAACTCCTGCATAATTCACCTCAGCACCAAACTCCTCATGCTGGCAATCCACATGTTCCTCAACTTTATGCAGCCAGAAGTACCACTTGGAGGAAATGGACCCAAAAAGATAGGTTTGAGGTTTCTTTTGTCTGTTTGTGGGTACTTGTTCAGGCAGTGCAAACTGAGATTTTCTTAGCCAAAAGGTGCCCTCCTTACCAAGGCCAAAGAATGCAGGGCGAGCAGCGGGGCCTGCCACACAGCAACAGAAACCAAGCCACGTTTGTCCTCAGAGAGCAAGGTGAGCCCAAAGTAGTTAATGCTCACATTTGACAGCAAGTGGAGCAGAAGTGCTTGTGGTGACCAAAAATATCTTTGGACTGTGTCTAATGTGTGTTAGATCACAGCTCCCATCATGTCAGTTGTCTGGGAATGGTGCAAGTTATGTGAGTTTACTAGGGATGGCAGAAGCAAGTGGCAAAAAACACCCCCCAAACTAAAAAACTCAGAACTGCTGCAGGTTCTCAATAAAATCTGCTCCTGGTAAATCTGTTAATGAAGAAAGTAGAGTAGCCACAACCCAGAACAAGGCTTAGCATCTCCTAGCCTTCATGGCTGCACACATGTGCTGCACACTTGTGCACCCCCAAAACAGGGCAGTCCAACTTTTATTTACAGTCATAGAATCACAGAATGGTTTGGGTTGGAAGGGACCTTAAAGATTATCTAGTTTCAACCCCCCAGCCATGGGGTGGGGGTGGAACTAGAAGCTGGATGGAGATTAGATACTTGGAAGCAATTCTTGCTCATGAGAGTGGGGAGGCACTGGAACGGGTTGCCCAGAGGAGTTAAGGAGGCTCCAAGCCTGGCAGTGCTCAAAGGCAGGTTGGGTGGGACCTTGAGCAAGCTGGGCAAGTAAAAGATGTCCTTGCCCATATCAAGGGTTTGGAACTGGATGATCTTAAAGGTCTCTTCTAACCTAAATATTCTATCATTTATAGGTCAGCAGGTGAGATTTTATTTATATTAGTTAAATATGCACCTATGATTGGATTCATCCTCAAATATATTCAAATGTTTTTATTTTTAGTGTCAGTGGACATCAAAGCAAGTGAAAGCATCACTGGAGCTAGACAGGATTTTCACTCAGTCTTTTGGGACACTTCTGACTGTTCTGACCTACTGCTAGTTTAAAGCAGGCTTCCAAATCCAAGTCTATCCCAGAGATGTTGTTTTTTTTCCTCTGTCACTTTTCAGAAGCCTTCTCTCAGTACCTAAAGGAAAACTGAAGTGAACTAAATGCACAGCAGGAATTCTCTGTCTCCCCTTCTCTATCACCTCCTTCCACAAATAAAATGTAAAGCCTGGCTCAGGACTAATCCCTGGAGTCTGGCATTTCAAATAGTGTTATCCAAGAGAATGTGACTGCAGGCAGCATGCCTGGGCTCTGTGGAAGTGCTTTGCTACAACTGCCTTCTCCCTTTGCCCAGCAGCTAATTTAGAGGCTAACACAGACAGCACGATCTGAAAAATCTCTTCATCTTCCCAACTATCACAGAAACACAGAATGGAAGGGGTTGGGAGGGACTTCTAGTCCAAGCCCCTGCCAGAGCAGCTTCACCTACATCAATACAAAGTATCTTGGTATTGAGGCATATTAGGAGTTTTAAGAAAGAAATCATGGGAATAAAGGTTTCCAATCCTTTGTAGTGGGACATTGGGTGCTGATGGCAAACATCAACACATACAGTGACCTGTTCAAGTGGGAGGTGTCCCTGCCCATGGCAGGGGGTTGGAACTAGATGATCCTTGAGGTCTCTTCCAGCCTTACCATTCTATGATTCTATGCTGCAGCCAAGGCAGATTCAGTCTTTATCCTGGGGAATAGCTGTTCACACAGAAACAGTGTGTGGAAGGAGGGCTCTGCCCTGCAACTCCCAGAAAATGTCTTCATGTTCTGAATGAAGAACATCAGTCCTTCCAAGAGAATAAAAAAGACAAGGAGTGATGGGTAGGAGGTACTGCTGGGGAGATTCCCATTGGACTCCAGAAGAAAATGTTTCTCCAGGGAAAGAGCTGGACATTGGAATTGTCTCCCAAGGGGAGCAGTGGATTCCCCTACACTGCTCAGTTTTCAGACTCAGCTTGACAGGCTGCTGGGCCACCTCATTTCAACTACACTATCACCTAGAGAGGTCCATCCTAATGGCTGGATCAGATGCTCCTTGGGGTCCCTCCCAACATGGCATTCTGTGATTCAGTGATCAACCTCTTCGATATTTTAAATCCATGCTGAAAAGCTTTTCAAGTCACTTTGTCATTCAGATGAGATTCATCAACAAGGTGTGTAAACATCAGCAGCAGTAATAATGCAGAGGGTTAGAAGGTGACCTCTGACTGAGAATTAAAAGGAAGGAATTAGGAACAGAGTCATAGAATCATAGAGTCAGTCAGGGTTGGAAGAAACCACAAGGATCATCTCATTCCAACCCCCTGCCATGGGCAGGGACACCTCACACTACATCAGGCTGGCCATAGCCTCATCCAGCCTGGCCTTAAACACCTCCAGGGATAAGGCTTCCACCATCTCCCTGGCCAATCCCTCCCAGGCTCTCGCCGCCCTCATGGTGAAGAACTTCTTCCTAATATCCACTCTGAATCTCCCCATTTCCAGCTTTGTTCCATTCCCCCCAGTCCTATCACTACCTGACAGCCTAAAAAGTCCCTCCCCAGCTTTCTTGTAGCCCCCTTTAGATCCTGCGAGGCCACAAGAAGGTCACCTCAGAGCCTTCTCCTCTCCAGACTGAACAGCCCCAACTCCCTCACTCTCCAGCCCTCTGCTCATCCTCATGGCCCTTCTCTGGACACCTTCCAGCACATCCATGGCCCTCTTGTAACAGTGGCTCCAGAACTGGATGGAGTACTCCAGGTGGGGTCTCACCAGTGTGGAGTAGAGGGGGAGGATCTGCTGCCCACACTGCTCTTGCTGCAGCCCAGGCTCTGGTTGCTCTCTGGGCTGCAGGAGCACACTGGTGGCTCATATTGAGCTTCTCATCCACCAGCACCACCAAGTCCCTCTCCCCAGGACTGCTCTGAAGCCAGTCACTGCCCAGCCTGTATTAGTGCTTGAGATTGCATAGAATAGAAGACTGAAAAGCATCAAGCAGTGAGACACTGGCCAGCCTTACCTCATCATCATCAGCATCATACTGTGCGTAGTGCTGCTCCAGCAGCTCTCTCTGGCGGCGCTCCTGCTCCAGCGTCTGGCTGATGAGCTGTGCCACCTCGCTCACCTGGCCTGGCTTCTCTCGGCCAATGACAAACCTAACCGGAACAGCAGGGAAAACAAAGGTTACTCCTCCTGTTTTGTTCAAGACCTCGGTGTTCAGGCACGCCTTGCAGAGACAGGGAGCTGCTCTGCCTGCGGAGGCAGTGGAGTCACCGTCCCTGGAGGGGTTTAAGAGGAGGCTGGATGAGGCACTTACTGCCGTGGGTTAGCTGATTAGAAGGGTTAGGTGATAGGTTGGACTCGATGATCTTGAAGGTCTTTTCCAACCTGGTTAATTCTGTGATTCTGATTGTTTGAGCTGCACTCTCTGGATGGCATCTGGGCAGCACTAGGAAGGTTTGGACCACAACAGTACTTCCAGGGGGGTGGGGAAAAAAGAAGTGTTGACTGAAGCCTTCACTCCACATTTCAGTACAAAAGGTTCTCTGAGTTTGAACTTTACAGACAGACTCAGAGCAGAGCACTTTCAAAAAACAGACTGATGATTGCTTCCCCTCCTTTAGGGCAAGGTTTAGAAGCCTGCAAAAGACCTGATGCAGAGTAAGAGCACAACCACTCTTCTGGCAGGTTGTAATGAAAGGGACATGCCACAGAGAAACTTCTTTCTCCATCTTTACCTGGAAGATTGCAGAATCACAGACTGGTAGGGACTGGAAAGGACTTCTGAAGCTCACTGAGTCCAACCCTGCTTCTTGAGCAGGGTCACCCAGAGTAAATCACACAGCAACACATCCAGGATGAGTCTGAATGCTTTCAGAGGAGGAGACTCCCCAGCCTCTCTGGGCAGCCTGCCCCAGTGCTCTGCTACCCTTAAACCAAAGTGCTCTCTCTGCTACCCTTAAACCAAGCTTTCAGACTCCTATCTAGAACAGAGAATCCACTTTCAGGCTTTTCAGTCTGACAGACACTAATCAGCCTAAACCATTCTACGAGTCCATTTCCTATTCAGCCTAAACAATTCTGTGATTCTATTTCCCCTCATTTTAAGCCACATTTAAAATCTTTCTTTGATTTGATGAACTTGTCTTGCTAAGGAGCATTTTCCTCCAGCATCAGCTGCTGAGGGCTGGGAGCCCTTTTCTCTGGTTTCACAGAAGACAAGGGAAGTGCTCCTCTTGGTCAAGACTTACAAGGCTGCTTCCCAATCTTGCTTTCAGCAATTCAAAATTGGCTTGGATGATATTTTTTTTCAGCACTGTAATTAGATCTTGTGCTATTTATAGTACTTCTGACAAACACCCATTAAACAGTATCAGCACACCGTAAACTACTGAGAAAAACACCATTTAAAGATGTCAAGCTGCAGGAGTATTTTCCTAGCAGGTAGAAAGACAATTAGGTAATTACAGGTGAAAAAAGTCTTCTGCAGAGCTGAAAAGCAGGATCTGGTGACAGAGATATTGCATAAGGTAAATCATTTGTTTCCACAACAGCTGGCTCACAGAATCCCAGCATGGTGGGGATTGGAAGGCACCTGTGGAGATCATCCAGTCCAACCCAGGGTCACCCAGAGCAGGACCACGTCCAGGTGGTTTGCAGTGTCTCCAGAGAAGGAAATTTAACAATCTCTCTGGGCAGGCTGCTCCAGGACTCTGCCACTCTCAAAGTATGTAAAATTTTCCTCATGTTTCAGGGAAAATGAAGAATTTATTATTGGAATGAGAGGTAGAATTGTGCATTATATCCCGAGGAAGAAAATGATTTTCAGCTGTGCTGCCTACCACTGTTAAAAGTCCTTTGGGATCTGGCATCTATATGGATGCCAATGTCCCCTGAGTGGATGACCCTGAGTCCTTTTCCTATGCCAAATGATTTGTCAGTCTCTGTGAAGCCAGGTAGTACAATAAATAACACAATGTGCAGTTTACTTCAACAGCATCAAAACACCAAAAAGATAAGAAAGGTGAGAAGGAGAGAGTCCATCTGAAATGATGACACAAGGTGGCCTGAAAACAATGTGCAAAGAAGAGTCTTAGTTTAAAATCATTTATAGAAAACACAGCAGAAAGCAGAAGAAAGCCAAGGACACAGCACCAGGCACTTGAATCAAAGCAAAGCAGATCAGAGTCTGGCACTCACACCCTGCTATTACAAATGTGACATTGGTTCTCAGTCACGATAGAGACCTTGGGTTTGAAAGCAAAAGAATGTTTCCTCCTGGCCCCAGAAGTTCATCTGTTCTGCAGCCTGACTCATACTCGGATCCTGTTTCCTCTGAATGTGAATTTGAGAGCCAAGTATTGCAAAGATTAACCCAACCATGTTTGCAGTCTCAGCTGGGAGGAACAATGAACTGTTGCTATTACTACACAAAGCAGAAAAGGATCCAATCCATATTTGCTACTCATTTGCCTCCTCCTAATGCAAAAACGAATTAAAAGACAACATGGAAAGAAGCTCTGTTCCAAACAAACATTTTAAGCAACATTATCCATGAGTAGGAAGGAGAGGATCAGGTTTGTAAAGGTGAGGGAGAAAAGCAGTGTAGTAAACTATGGAACCACACAAAGGGGTCAAATAGAGAATCATAGAATGAACTGGGTTGGAAGAGACCTCTAAAGGTCATCCAGTCCAACCCCGCTGCAGTCAGCAGGGACATCCCCAACTAAAACAGGTTGCTTAGAGCCACATCAGGCCTGACCTTGAATGTCTCTAGGGATGGGGCCTCTACCACCTCCCTGGGCAACCTGCTGCAGTGTTTCACTACGCTCCTAGTAAAGCATTTCTGCCTGATGGTCAACATCTTATTCCCTCCTGCCCTCTGCCTGGTGATTCACCTCCAACGGCAAACAGCAGACTCCAAATATTGGAGACAATCATTTTTGTACACTGAAAATCTAGAAGTGACAATAGGTAAATCCTGGTAACTCCTGATTGTTTAGGAGTCATTTTGACACCTTAGACTACTGCATGAAACTTTCATACAGATAAACAAGTTAAGGTAAAGCCATTGCCAAGTTTAGGGAAGAAAGCAAAACCTCATCAAATTAATTTTTCTCATGCCAAAGCCACTCACAGTGCACAGTGAAGTGATTTCCAAGGCTTGAATCATACATTAGAACGAGTTCCTCACTGATAACTGCAGCTGTTAGATGATACATGAATAAAAGCCTCAAAGCAATGACAAAAGATTAAAGCAAATGTTTTCCAAACAGCAAGAGGCAAGGAATGTTTTATTTTCCTACAATTCACTGCTTGAAAGTGAGACATTTCCAGTGTCTGAGTATGAATGTTTAGAAGCATTCAAGCTGTGACTGATGTCACTTCTAGACAGAGAATTGTGCACCTGTAAAGTGAAATACAACGAGGCCTACAATGACAGCTGTTACAAACTAAAGCAAACCTTTAGGCACCTTACCTTTGGGCACCTTGCCTTCCACAAGCTTCACACTGCCATTCTGCACATGTTTACTTCTAACTAAGATAAGCCCTGAGTTCATAGAATTAAAAATCATGGAATGCAATGGGTTGGAAGGGACCTTAAAGATCATAGAATGATTTGGGTTGGAAGGGACCTTAAAGATCATAGAATG
>VWYK01091067.1:0-14719 GCA_013399775.1 Semnornis frantzii | reverse complement strand
GTTCTCTGCTGGATGTCTCAGAACTGTTATTTACAGTTTTACCCTGATGAACTGTTGTATTCTGTGCAAAATTATCTAGCTGTTTTTTGAATTCAAAGCTCATTGTTAGAAAGCCTGCACATCTGGGAAAGTACAGTTCAGAGACATGAAGGAGGGCTAGAGAATGTTTACCTTAGGGATTTTTATCTTCAAATTCATGATACATAATAACTGAGGAGATAAACTTCCATACTCCTCATCTAAACCCAGAGATTAATTTACAGTTAGAGCTTTGTAGACTCAGAAGGAATGTTGCATTTAAAACCAGTTTCTGAAATAGCTTAAAAATCCCCAAGGTTTTGCACCTCTGTATGCAATTTTTCCTCTCATCTGAAACATTCATCTGCCTCAACTCTCCCCCAGCAAGTAAGCAGTGTTGCAAACCAAAGATTGCAGTGGGTGGAGTTACTGGTAACAGTCCTTCAACTCAGGTCACTAGTTGCAGTCCAAGCAGAGATAATGTAAAAAAATTGATGGCATATTGAAACTGTTGAATGGATGCAATATTTGGTAATGGGTGTGCATAACTGGTATTTGATGCTCTAATGGCAGTCATATGGCAAATGGAGTTGGTTTTAAGAGTCCCTCTCTCACAAGGGTCTCCTTACAAACAAAAGGTAGATAAATTTGTCTTTTTCTGTCAGAACAACCGAGGGGGTAGTGGTGGTGTTTATGGATCTAGTTAACACAAATTTGCAAAGTTAATGAAAGGAAATTAGTTTGACTTTTTTGACTAGGAAGAAGTATTAAGCCTCCCTTTAGGCTGTCCTCCTGTGACCTTTCAGTTGCCATCTTAAGCAAACTACTTCTGTCTGAAACTTGGTCCCCCAGTGGCCAAGTACAGGTTTGGCTTTTAAACGAACAGATCAAAAGGCTTTGGAATGTGACACATTAGTAGTGCTGCATCACTTTCTGCTTAATTTCTGTTTTGTTAACATTTATTCACATGAGTATTTACTGCTAAATTGTCTTGGCAAAATGCCAAGTGTCTCATTGTGCTCCAGTACTGCAGAAATCATGAGGATTTTTAAAACCAAAACATTCCCACCCCTTAAAAGAAAAACGAATGCACATAAAGCACATAATGGTGGCATCTGGACTTGATCATTTAGTTTACATGCAAAAAGTTCTATATAGATGCCTGTGGTGACTATAAATGTTAAACACCCTTGGTTGCAGATGTCATAAAACGTTGAAGCAGTTCTTTATTTCAGTGGCAAGTCTCGTAAAGGCAGTGTGAGTTCTTTTATGCAAAGAGGAAGATCTAATTGCTCTATCTAATACATTTTGCTTTGCTTGATTTAGTTTTCATTCCTCAATAACCTGATCAGAAGAACTGGGTTTTCCCAACTTGTTGTGGGGAGAACCAGGACTTTTCATCAGCCTGAGACTTGGAGTAATTGAATCTCTTGAGGTGGCCAGCTCTGTGCCGCAGAGTTTATTGCAAACTGCTTCTGTCAGTTCTTTAGCTGTAGACACTGCCTGTGAAGTGTCAGTGTGTACCCATTATGAGTGTTCTCTGTGGCTTAGGGCAGGCTCCTCTGAGGTGAGCATGGTTTCCAAAAGTACACATTCTATTACTGAAGTCTAACAGACCATACCCAATCAAGAAACATAACTGGAGTGATTGATGTTATGCCAGGGGAGGTTTAGATTAGATATTGTGAAAAAAACTCCTTACTGGAAGGGTGGTCAGGCACTGGGACAGGCTGCCCAGGGAATTGGTGGAGTCATCATAGAATCATAGAATGGTAAGGTTGGAAGGGACCTCAAGGATCAGCCAGTTCCAAGCCCCTGCCATAGGCAGGGACACCTCCCACTAGCACAGGTCACTCAAGGCCTTGTCCCATCTGGCCTTGAACACCTCCAGGGAGGGAGCAGCCACAACCTCCCTGGGCAACCTGTGCCAGTGTCTCACCACCCTCACTGCAAACAACTTCCTCCTAACATCCACTTTCAGTCTTCCCTCTGCCACTTCAAACCCATTGCCCTTTGTCCTGTCATTGCAAGCCCTTGTCAGTAGTCCCTCCCCAGCCTTCCTGGGGCCCCCTTCAGATCCTGGGAAGGCTACTCTAAGATCTCCTGGAAGCTTTCTCTTCTGCAGGCTGCAGAGCCCCAACTGTGTCAGTCTGTCTTCATAGGAGAGCTGCTCCAGCCCTCTCAGCATCCCTGGAGGTGTTCAAAAAATGTGTTTAGTGGGCGCAGTGGTGTTGAGCTGTTGATCTTAGATGACTCTTCCAACCTTAATGATTCAGTGTCTCTGTCCAAAGCAAGATAGTAAGAGGAATGTTTGGATTATTTTAATTTCTGTCCATGCCTGTGGATTCCCTGTTTAAGTAGATAGAAGTAGTGAAGGATACAGTTACCCATTGCTCTGCTGCAGTGCTGCACTTAGGGCAAGCTGGCTGCTTATGTTGGTATGTATGTTGGTAGTCTGGTGGAGAGACCAACGCTAGCAATGTGGCAGTATCAGCTCTATGTTGAATAAGGGCCTAATGGAAACGTTTAACAGCAGCTGAAATCCCTGAATGTGTATGCATTTGGCATTAGGGTGGCATTTGGTTGGCTCACTTAGAAGAAGTCTCAGCCATGGTTCAGATTTGAATGCATATGTTGAATGGTGACATTGCAAACTGAAACTTGAGCTTTAAGTTCCATTTCAGGACAGGAAAACTGCTATGCTGATTTCAGCCTCTTGAGTCACCTTCTTATGTGTTTTGCTAAAGTTTTCTTCAGCTAAATGAGAGAAACCAGGAATGGGGATGAGAGATTGGTAGTATACAAGCCAAAAACCCAAAATCCTTCAGGGGGAACAATCAGCACCTTCATAGTTGATAAGCAGTTATTAAAATGGAGAAAATAATTGTTTGCCTTGTTACCTTTTCAAGCTGAACTGCTGTTTGCCTTGTACATAATTTTGAGTTAATTACAGGTCAGGATGAAGTCATTAGATGACAGAACTTTGAAAAAGGATAACTTGTCTTTTTATCATGAATTAAAGGAAGAAGACATCACCCCTTGGAAATGAACTGCTTTGTAATCCATTAGTATGACAAATCATACTACAGATGTCAGACTTGAAATTCTGATTTGCCCTCTTCACATTTCACCCTCTTCATTGGGCATGAAAGCAGCTGAAACTTAATCTTGGTTCTTCAAATCATGTCTCAGATTTTGAAAGGAGGCTGATGTGAATGCTTTCCTTCATCTTAATGCACTGTTTCATGAACCTGCCTACTCAGCTTCTTGTGGTTGGTACACAGAGCTCTAGGTTAAAAAAAAATAAATTATTAATGCATTTCATTATATTCAGGTGTATTTGGCTAAATCTCCTCTGCCTTTAGTGGTCATGGTGAGACTAGCAAACTTCTTTTGTCATTCTGTATTTGAGCCTTGAACCTGAAGGAGGAGAAGGGGATGTGTAATATGTCTTGCGTAACTGGCTGGGATTCGTAATCATCTTAACTTTGAAGTGTTGTTGATGGAGCACTAATTCATTTCAGCATATTAGCTCTGTGCCTTTTTCTTGCTGCTAGATTTAGCAAGTCTAATTCTGCCTTTCAGCTTCTTGGCCTATTGTTTCCTGTTAGTTATCTCTCTTGTCTTCAGAGGTACCTCTAACTAGTGGGGAACACTGAGCACAGGAGACAAAGCGAGTTTAAAAAGAAACTGAGGATAGATCACAATAATGTGTCATATTAAATACATTTGTCACCTCAAAAATGAAATTATTGCTTGACCTACAATGTCTGATTTCAACTGAAGCATCCATAAGATGAAGTCTGTATTTGAAATAACCTAGTGACTTCTTTTATATTTATATATGTATACTATGCAAGTTCTCACTTCAGTTTTAGAGTTTTAGAACAGCTTAATTAGATTGCACTCATTAAGAAAATCTACTTTCAGATCCTAGATGTTTACATCTAATTTGTTAATTAAAATGCATATCATTGTTGAAAAAACCAATTTGGGCCTCCACCTTGATGAACACACAAAATCTGTCCTGTGTTTGACACCACTTGAATGCACATTTTTATTCAGAGTCAGCTGCAGAGAGAGTAGTGAGAGTTAATACTAAAATAAAGGAGGTTAAGAAACTGAACTTAAAAAGGCAAGAAGGTTTTCTGGAAGCAAAACTAGGTTGGAGAAGGAGTTCTGCTAAGGCTAAGCTTTTTATAACAGGGCCAGGTGTTAAAATGGCTTTACAGTTCGATGTCTGATGTATGTAACTGTGTGCATTCAAAAGCTGTCTGGTTTACACTGCTTTAATATTTCATGGTTTCTTTCAAGTGCTGAGATGCTGTAAGAACTGTTTCAAACAGAATCTCTTCATTAAACATACTTTTGTGGCTTTATGAAACAAAACTGTAAATGCTGGAAGTAACTTTGTGCTTTTAAACAACTTCTTACTCTCCTAAATTTTATTTTAGAAAGATAAAATAGTTCAATTTCACATTCAGATTTTCAGTTAATTTAAATGAACTTTAAAGTTAACACAAATTCACATTTTGATTCACAGTTGGAAGTCAAAGATTGTATGTTGCCCTATGTTAATGAAAATGTCTACTTGATCTTTGCTGCTGCAGAAATCTGCTTAATTAGAAGCAGTCTGATCATCAGTGTGAAGAATTACTGAATAGTTCAGTGCTGCTTGAAACGTGTTTCTTGACTATTAATCTCCATTTTACAAGTGGTAGAAAGCCAGAGGAATGAGATGAGCCCTTCTCAATCATTTTGCCTTACTGAGTAGAGGTTGTGGTTCTAGTTCCCTGTGCTGAGTAGCAGTGCCTTAAATCTCTGAAGTCAGCCTAAATAGAGGAATACACTGAACACTGCTCAACAAGTCTTCAGTCAGGACTTGAGAGGTTTTCTCAGAGGCTGTTTGCAACAAGACAGTGTATTGTAATGTTGAGATAGTTCCTTCCTCCATCCCACTTCAATTTGTTCTGTACCTTTACCTGAAGTCACAGTGATGCAAACTGTCAGTGATTTTGTCAGGCTAGGGACCTCCCAATGTACCTGTCAGTGGCATTCCTTGATTTTTATATTTTTAGAGCAAGATTTGAAGATGACAAGATAAAATGTGTTGTGGGTTAGAAGCAGATGAAATGAATATCAGTTGAGACTTCTGTGTCCACAATTCAATGTAATTCGGAGTAGTATTACCTATCCTTGAATCCAGAATCACAGAATGTTAGAGGTTGGAAGGGACCTCCAGAGATTGAGTCAAAAACCAGGATCACCCAGGACAGTCCACACAAGAACGCATCCAGGAGGGATTTGAAAGTCTCCAGAGAGGGAGTCGCCACAACTCCCCTGGGCAGCCTGTTCTAGTGCTCTGTGACCCTCATTGTACAGAAATTTCTCCTTATGTTGAGGTGAAACCTTCTCTGTTGCAGTTTGCATCCATTGGTCCTTGTTTTATTACTGTGCACCAACGAAAAGAGATTGGCCCCCTCCACTTGACACCATCCCCTCAAATATCCATAGACATTGATCAGATCCCCTCTCAGTCATCTCTTGAAGCACAATCTTAATTTTTTTTTATCTCACTTTTTACTGTTTCCCCAAATTCAGTACTTGATTTCTCCACCTCCCCTTGCTATCTTTTTTGTCTGTCTGTAGTCTTCTCATCTGTCCATCATTGTTGTCATCCCCATCCCCTCCCACTTCGTGTTGCTTTTGCTTCTCTTCTGGTTTCTAGTCTAACATTTTCTCTGAATTACTCCCTATTTAATTTGCAGGAGTCATTAGGGCTGAGGGAGACCTTGCTCTTGCAGTTTTACCTATTGCCTAGAGTCTCTTTGGTTTGTTTTAGGTTTTGTTTTGGAGGTGGTGGTTGGTTGGTTTGTTTGTTTGTTTTTTGTTTCCCTTCTTTTTGATGGTTAATATAGTATGAGAACACCTCTGCAAAAAGATACTGGATAAAGGAGAACTGTAGAGGAGGCTTGTTTTGTTTCTGTCAAAGCTATTTCACTTGACACATGGCTGATGTTTTTCCTATGGAATTTGGAAAGTATTCCAAAGGCCAAGTAGTGGTAGGGAAGGATGCACGTGGTCTGTGGCACTCAGTGAATGTAAATGCAGTGTGGATGTTTGCAGTCACATTGCTCACACTGTAGGCATGCTTTAGGATAGTTGGTGTCTTAGGAGCTGATTTGCTTACCACTCAAAATTACTCAGTTATGCTTTAGCTAGAGCTTGATCCTAAGGAAAACCACTGTTTTGCCACCAAAATGCTGTTGAGGGAAAATGTTGCCTGGGTCACTCTCTGACTGATGGACATGACACATTCTATGTGGGATTCTTTAATTTTGGAAGCCTGACTGCATGCAAAATGAGGTTTAACCTCATTTATGTATTTCTGTATCATGCTGGGGTGTAGTATGTATCTTATCCTATAAAAACTATGAATCCTCTAGCAACTCTTCAGTACTTTTCACAGAATCACAGAAACATCCAGGTTGGACAAGACCCTCAGGATCACCAAGTCCAACCTATAATCCTACTCTACAAGATTCACTTCCTCACTTTCTTATTTCCTTCTCTTAATTTCTTCGAAGTTCTTCTGTATTCCATCTTGCATTTGCTGTTTCTTTGAACCAAGTTATTGATCTCCCTTTACAGAGGCTGGGGAGAAGCACTGTAGGCATGGGACTGAAAATTTGTAAACTGCAAGGCTTTAATCAATGGATAAAATGCAAGCAAGAAGCTCTTTTGCTGAGAGAGATTTTTTTTCTGTTGACTGGTAATCATTTCCTCCCTTCTTACAAGTGGGAATCCCCCAGACCGACCTATGGAGTTGAACCAGCACAGTAGTTAAACCTCTGAGCAAGCAATTGGCAGATGTTGGCTACTGCATGGTCTAAGATAGGCTTCAGCCATTGACTGAATAAGCTTGTGGCTGAAGTTACTTGCTAGAAAATGTTCAAATACAAAACCTCAATAGCATAGTTTGCAAACCTAAATATTGGTTGAGAAGTTTTCATGGTACTGTGTTGACAGGATGCCAAACAGAAGTAGAAAGTTACAGAGTGAGTAACTCAGACATGATCAGATGGGTTTGGACATAACCTGTTTTGGAAAGTTGTCTTTGCCAAAAGGCTGGAAGTGTCAGTGGAAGCTGATCTTGTAGGGAGTGTTTTTATAGAATCATAGCATGGTAAGGTTGGAAGGGACCTCAAGGATCATCCAGTTCCAACCCCCTGCCATAGGCAGGGACACCTCCCACTAGCACAGGTCACTCAAGGCATCCTCCAGCCTGGCCTTGAACCCCTCCAGGGAGGGAGCAGCCACAACCCCCCCGGGCAACCTGTGCCAGTGTCTCACCCCCCTCACCGCAGACAACTTCCTCCTAACATCCACTTTCAGTCTCCCCTCTGCCACTTCAAACCCACTGCCCCTTGTCCTGGCATTTGAAAGTAAGAATTCTCATCGAGCATCTTTGGAAGTCTTTCTGTGAAAGTCTCTTCTGTAAAAAAAAAAAAAAGAAAAACCTAAAAAAAAAAAAACAAAAAAAAAAAAAAAAAACAAAAAACCAAAACACTAGAAAATGGCTTGGGTTTTTTTTTAATCTTTTAATATTGATTTACCCAAGAGAGTTTTAGTACATGGAATTTGGGCAAGAAGGCACACAGGATCAATAATTCTATTGCAGAGATTACCTTTTTCCTTGTAATTCTGCAACGGGGATGAGATTACTAAAAGCACTTGCTGTGGAATCAAATGCTGAATTACATACGGCCATTCTTCTTTGTAAGTGACTATTGATCCATCCACTGTGTTTATTTAGAAAGATCAGAGGCTGTCAGAAGTGTTGTGAAGGACTTTGTTGTTGTATTTTTACCTCTTGGGTTTCCAGTTCTTTGGAGATTTAAGCAGTAGTTGCTTCTTTCTACATCGTGTTTTCCTTTTCACTTTGCTGCCTGGATGCCAGTAACTGTACAGAGAGGAATTGTACTCCATGTCTGATCCTGAAGTCTTTTGTTAGCCTGAACTGTATGAATGATAAGTGCTGTCTAGGGAAATAAGATGATTGCAAATTAAATGTGTGAAAGGGAAGTACTGGATACCAGCAGAAGTTCTGTAGCCTAATTTTTCTTCATGTATATTGTGTAGTTCCTAAATTTTAACCTAATGCTGTTTAACTTTTGTTAGCTGTACTCTGGTGCTAATACCTGAACTACCTACATTGTTGCTACTGCACTCCTGGTGAAAGCAGCCTGGAGTCACCTTTCTTTTAGTTACTTTGATTGTGTCTTGGGTAAAGAAAGTTTCATTGTGTCTTTGCAGGCCCTGTTTCAAGAGTCTACTTTTCATAATCTCTCAGTTGTCTACAGATTGCAGTGTTTGAGTGGAAGGAAGGTGGAAGTCAAGTGCTGAACTGTAATTACTTGAGGCTTATATTTTTTTAATTTCTTTTCTTTCAGAACAAATTCTCTACAACATAAAACAGGAGTACAAACGCATGCAGAAGAGGAGACACTTAGAAAATACCTTTCAACAGACAGATCCTTGTTGTTCTACTGATGCACAGCCACATGCATTTCTCCTTACTGGACCAGCTTTGCCAGGTACCCAGAAAATTCTGTGTAGCTCTGTAATGTGTTTTTAGACTCTGCTTGTAGAATTTTCCCCTAGTTACTCGGTGGTTTATGTCACCTTCTTACCAGCTGCTCTTACCTTTTTATTTTAACAATAAATTCTCTGTAATTCTGTTATGTTATTAAGCTCTGTTTGAGTAACTTTTTTCTTTGCCTCCCAGTTATCTGTTTATGTTTTCAATGCACGCTCCCACCAGTTGCTTATTTAGGCAATATTAGCGTTGGTCTGGTAAGATTGTAGCTTCTCATTTTAAGATTCAGTGGGACACAAAGCTTGCATTGTTTTCAAGAGCCCATCCTGCATACTCTGCCATTGATATTGTAATAGGCTTGTGCAAAGCAGCTGTCTTTGCACAAATGTACTGTAATTTTTCCATAAAATAGAAGCTTAAATTTGTAAATGGCAACTGCCTTGTAAATGGCATTCAGTGTCTGTGTAACACTTGGTGTTTTGATACCCTTGCCAATTGTCCATTGTAAACATCTTCCTTTCCAGTGCCTTGATTTTACTTTAATAGTAATTAGAAGTGTTCAGATGGCAGAGAAAGGCTTCTCCAAAGATCATCTAAATTCCTTCCTATGTTCTTTTAATGTAGAAAACATGAAGAAAACTGATTGATTAAAAAAAAAAACATGGTTCTGAGCTACTTGTCAGTCTAAATTGGCATGCTTCAATCTTTAATCTTAGGTACTTCATCTGCAGCATCATCACCATTGAAAAAAGAACAGCCCCTGTTTACTCTCAGACAAGTTGGAATGATCTGTGAACGCTTGCTGAAAGAACGCGAAGAGAAAATCCGTGAAGAGTATGAAGAAATTTTGACCACAAAACTTGCAGGTATATTATAGTTCAAAATGTGTTAGGATGAGTTTGAAAGCTTAATTCCTCCCCCTCATTTTTGTGTTACCCTGTATTTTTTTTTTTTCCCCCTCCCATGTAATCTGAGTAAGGAATGAGATTGAACCTAGGACAGACAAAATAATGTGTAGTGGTGTGAGGTTTTTGCCTTTTCCCCTGTGCTGTCTTGGCTAGAAACTATGACTCCTGCATATTACTAATCAGTAGACACAGTGATTTTATTTCAGATAGAACTTTCTCCTGCTATAATGTCCAAATTGATCATTTCCTCCTCATTTTTTCTTTTACTTTTTGCCCAGAAAGCCTTTCTATTCTACTTGCTTAAGAGCTCTTTGTGAAGGACATTTTTTTTCCCCCCTTGCTTGGTGACTGACTTCCTTTTTCTGCAATTTGGCAAGATGACAGTACCTAAGATTTCCCTTTTTTTTCCCAGTGCTTTTACCACTACACTGCTGCCAGTGGTGGTTTCTATGTGCCTGAGCTTCAGTAGTTCAGCTGCATTTCTAATGCTGTGTATTGAATTGTTGTATTTCACACCATTCAGCTTGTGTCTTTGGTGCCTGATGCCACCTTACCTTTCTGTAAAGATCCTGTTAGTGTCAGCATTGTAAAAATGACCTTTCTGTAGTTGTTGTCCTCTATTTCTGAGCATCTTGCTAGCATTTGAGCACCTAAATTCTGGTGCTTTCAGAGGTAGGTGCCTTCACAGGATGATTCAGTGTCTAGTATTAGTGTGATGATAATGAACATCTGAGTGCATACTTTGACAGCAAACCTGCTTTTGAATAACCAGGACTGTTCTGCATCCCACCTGAAAACACACAAAACTTAAAGTTTTCAGATCTCTTCAGGTGTGGAAATAAAACCTTTATCAGATATGCCCATGCAGAAAGTCAGCAGACCTGTGTTAGGCTTGTGGGTTGCCCTGACAGTATTGTCTCTGCACCTGAGCCTCTCTTCATATGTGCTTGCTGATCTGCCATTGCTGTGCCAGTGGCTGGCTGTAGTTCCAAGACTCTATTAAATAGTTTAGAACTATCACCAGAGTCCTAAATATTTCTGTTGCTTTGGGCCTAATGCTTCATTTCTGTGTTTTTCTTTTTTAAATTGCTTCAGATTGATGGGCAGAGCTCTGTCAGATTTTTTTTTTTTCCTTCTGATTGATGTGTGTTAGGAATGGGAGACTTTTCTTGCATTCTCTTAAATGAATTTCAGTTAGCAGTGACCATAATAACCATTTGAAGACCAGATGTATTTCCATTTGTTCCAGACACTTTGAGTGTAGTTCTTCACAAACAGGAACCACTCTGGCAAGTTCCTTACATTTGTTTTGTCAGTGCTAAAGGGAACATTTTAAAAATCTCTTTTTGGGAATGGATGGGATTGGTTTCTGTTCAGGGGAATTGTGGTTCATGGTGAGATGAGTTAGGTTTACTTGTTCTCATGATGGTGGTCACCAAAAGAGCTATTAGAAAGCTCACATTACTGAAGCCCATATATCAAGCCAATGTATTTTCAGCATTGTGTGGGAATTTAGGAAGAGAAACTGCCAAAAGGAATTTGGAAATTCCTTAAACAGAAAGCCAGTTAGTCACTCTGTCAGCAGGCAAATTTATATCCTTTAATAAACTTCTTACAGTGTTCTTGCAAAGCAGTGAAGTCAATGGAAATTCTGGCTGTAAATCTCAATTGAATAGCTTTGTCAAGTGACTTAATGTTTGTTTCTTAGGTATTTTCCTTGGTCCTTTCTGAGTCATGGTTTTTCTTGCAGATAGCTAGCCAGATACTGCCTCTTTCCCATATTCTTTGAGTAGGTGTCTTTGGTGCAAGATCCTTTGCAGATTTAAAAATCCTGGAAGGACTGTAAGAGGTTAAGTGCAACTTCATCTTGAAAGGTTTTCTAGAAGCTGTTGTTGAAAAAAACAGCTTTTTGTACTACAGATCAAATTGTACAGTAATCATACTTACATTCACTTCATTTAGCTGCCTTAAACCAGATTGTTAGAACATACATAATATGGGATGCCAGTGGTGTAACTATCATTACAAGCATGCACTTAACATTTTCAGAGTTCACTGTAGGTTGCTCTTAGTAACTGTGGATTCTTTTAAATTCCTAAAGCCATAGTTTTACCAGAGATGGTGATGCTAGAAAAGCAGCTGTATATGTCAACTTCAACTTCTAAAGAAGAAAGCTTGCAAGTTGCTTTTCAGCCTTTAATACATACTTTTAAGAAAAGTTCTAGTTGCTGTTATTTCTGGAAATGGTTTCTGGGCAACAGCTCCTTCAGTCTGCTCATTGTGCTGTGTTGTTGTTTGGCTAAGATCCTTGCAGAACTGCTGAAAAGCTGTCAGTCAGCCCTGCAGTGAAACAGAGGTCCTGCTTGTGGGCAGAGGGGAACTGGCTGCTGTGACCCTGGGGCCCTTCAGATCAGGGTTGGATGTCCTTAGATCTTTGAGTCAGGTCCATACTTGGGGCTGCTGCTGCACTACTTGCTGATTACTGATACCCTGTTTACTTCAAAGGTGAAGCTCCTCCCTGCAAGAGGATGGGGACTTTAATGGGGCAAACCTGTGGGACTAGGAACCACTACAAATCTAACTGCATTTTTGGTTGAAGATTGCCTTCTTTGACCTTGCCCTTTTCTCAGAACACCCCACATTGCTGCACATGTATTTTTCCACAAGGGAGGAAGGGGAGGAATGGAGAGGAACGGAATCTGGTAGATATTACTCTCCTTGTTCACTTTCCTAATTCTGAAAGGTGATATCCTGCTGATGAGTGCAGTATTGAAACTGAATCAAGTATTGTGAATGGATCTGTATGGATGTGTGTACAGAAGGAACAATCTATCTGGGAAATAACAATACTTAGTTGAAAGCCAGATGAAAAGGTTCAGTATCTAAATTTTCATTTCAGATTCCACACAGCTGTTTTCACCAAGGCCACAGTCTCCTACTGGGGCTACTTCTGGAATTAGTCGAGCGTTGGCCTCTTAGCATTTCATCCTTTTAGTTTGGCCTTTGCTTTTGTTTTTTTCTGGTGGTCACCAAAAAAGGATTTCTAACTCGAGCAAATCCCTTTCCTTCACTTCTCTTTTCCATTTCATTAGATTAATTTTCTTACATCTGGTAGCTGTAGGAGCAGAGAGAGGTTAACGTTTCCAACCCCAGCACTGACCTTAATGCCGGTTGCTTAACTACTCTGCTTCCATTGTGGATCCGTTAAATGGGCACACTTGATTACTTCACCAGACACTGTCTGATGCTTGGCAGGTGTTAGGCATGCTGAGGTCTTTGTGCAGCATAATTCTCGTTGAGCATGTTACTGTCTTTCCCATGACAGAAGCTTGTAAGGGAAAGCAGTTTAATTAAGGGGGGAGGCATGCGCTGCATTCTTGCTCCTGGGGGGCGAAACGGAAACGGCAACTATGAACTGGGTAAAAAGTCAGTTAGAACTACTGTTAGTGGATGTGTGTCTTTTAAACTTCACATGATTTGTATGTATAAAAAAGTAGCCTTGACTATTGTTTGGCTTGTGTTGAAGTTAACATGCTCATGGCTGTAATGCTTGCTGCTTGCTGCTTGCAGAACAATACGACGCGTTTGTGAAGTTCACGCATGACCAGATCATGCGACGATATGGAGAACAGCCTGCCAGTTGTGAGTATCTCTCTTTCTTCTCATGCCTATGGCAGCCTTAAGTTAACCAGCAGTCAATAACTCACATTTTGTGTTCTCAGGCTTCAGCCAGGCCCCTGGTTAAAAGAATTTTAATGGGTGGTGTGAAACACTTGAGGTTAGATTCGTAGAAATCATAAGAGTTGTCAGAGTTGGAAGAGACCTCAAGGATCAACCAGTTCCAACCCTCCTGCCATGGGCAGGGACACCTCACACTAGAGCATGTTGCCCACAGCCACATCCAGCCTGGCCTTAAAAACTTTCAGGAATGAGGCTTCCACCACCTCCCTGGGTAACTCTTTCCAGTGTCTCACCACCCCCATGGTGAAGAACTACTTCCTAGCATCCAGTCTCAATCTACCCACTTAGAGCTTTGCTCCATTCCCCCCCAGTCTTGTCACTACCTGACACTCTTCCATCCCTCCCCAGCTTTCCTTGTAGCCCCCTTCAGATACTGGAAGGCCACAATAAGGTCTCCTGGGAGCCTTCTCTTCTCCAAACTAACAGCCCAAACTCTCCCAGCCTGCCCTCATAGGAGAGCAGCTCCAGCTCTGTGATCATCCTCATGGCCCTTCTCTGGATATATCCCAGCATGTCCAGATCTTTCCTGTAGTGGCTCCAAAACTGGACACAGTACTTCAGGTTGGGTCTCAGCAGAGTGGTGTAGAGAGGGAGAATCCCCTCCCTCACCCTGCTGGCTGCACTTCTCTTGCTGCAGCCCTGGATCTGGTTGGCTTTCTGGGCTGCAAGTGTACACTGCTGGCTCATGTTGAGTTTCTCATCCACGAGCAGCCCCAAGTCCTTTTCCTCAGGGCTACTCTGCTTGCTCGAAAGCCAGATGTGAGACCAAGCACAGCTTTTGTTAAAAGCATCTAGAGATGTCTCCCATTATATGCTGGTGTTTATTTTGAAGCAGGTTTTGATATTTCCCTAGCAGCTTTGTGATAGACCTGGCATTCGGTCATTAACTCTTGTTGTGTTTTGTTTTCTCTCTTTCCAGACGTTTCATGAATCACACTTTCTGCATATGTGGGCTGCCCTATACACCCTGTTTTATTGCTGCAAGCTGTCCCAGTAAAGACTTGCAGCAATGCCATATTTCCCCCCCCCCTCCCCTGTGAACACAGGTTATTTCAAGCTTTTGTCAGTGGCAACCACTCTTATGCAGCAACTGGTTTTGGAGTGCTCCCTGATGTCAGTACCACCTGGATGTGGACCTTTGCTACCTGTAATAATACCAGTGGCCTCATTTGCTGTATCATTACAATTTGGCTTCTTATGTTAATAAGTTTGGAGGGGAAAAAAAAAAAAAAGTAAAGGATTAAAGCTGGTGTTTTAGAAGTTGCCCTTCACTGGTTGTGTAAATAAAAAATGTAGAATGACACTTCTGACTGAAGTTTAGTGTGGTTTTCCTAACTGTGCACTACAACCAAGCTGTAATCACAGTTCAGTTAGAATGTAATCCCAGGACAATTTAAAGCAAATAGCCCACAGTACTGCCTGTGAAATAGTGAAGGAGGGCATTTCTGTATTC
>VWYK01091065.1:927-12175 GCA_013399775.1 Semnornis frantzii | reverse complement strand
TTTTGATGCAATGCAGGGTATGATTTGCTTTCTGGACTGCAAGCACACATTACTGGCTCATATTCAGTTTTTAATCCATCAATACCCCTAAGTCCTTCTCCTCAAGGCTGCTCTCAACCAATTCATGGACCAGCCTGTTATTTGTCTGAGATTGCACTGACTGACTCATGTGTAGGACTTTGCCTTGGCCTTGTTGAACTTCATAAGATTCACATGGTCCCACCTGTCAAACGTATCAAGGCCTTTCTGCATGGACTTCCCTCCCTTGAACATGTAAACTGTACTACATGGCTTGGTGTTTCCAGGCAAATTTGCTGAGGATACACTCCATCCCACTGTCCATGTCACCATCTATGGTTTGTGATAGTTTAGCACCATCCATGGTGCCCTGCCAAGCAGATCCCTGATGAGGCAAGATCTGCTCTCCTGAATTCAGGATAGTGAGCTTGCTGTGCACATTGCTCACCTGATTCCTCTTTCCCTTATTAAAGACTCCTCTGTGCCAAAGGAAATGCAATCAGTGAAATAAACTTTTGCTCTGCTGGTTACATGGGAAAAATAACACTAAACCAATTACATCTCTCCTTTTGCCTTTTCACTTAATGACCCCAGAAGGTTAACTACTAGAAGATAAATCATTTGAAACCCATATTGTTGGGACAATATCACAGTATTGAACCTCTTGAAACAGTATCAGTGTATTGAACCTCTTGGCAAGTAGAGAAATATTTTTATAGAGCAGAAAGTAAATTCAGTTTAGAGTCTGGATTTCTTTAGTATAATAGGATAATTACATGAAACTGAAGAAACTCTTACTGTTTTCTCCATCTTTATCTCCTGGGCCTTAACCTCGAGTTTACATATAAATCTACTGAATATGTGATAAGGTTTCGAGGTAACTGCATGAACTGAGATTAAAAACAACACAGAACTACTGGAGAAACCCTAGATGGGTTCAGGCTATTTCACTTTCCAAGCCTCATGAGGGGAGGAAAACAAAACAACATCCCCCACCCCTCCCTCCCCCAGTATCATCTATTCAGCTGTTAACCCACACAGGAAACTGGATTTTCTAGCACAGCTGTGGAGAATGGAGATTTTAAGAAGACACAGTAGCAGTTTAACCTTTATGAGCAAAAGACAGTACTTTCTAGATAAAACAGAGCTGACAGATTTGCTGGCACAGTTATTATTAGCGATGCATCACCTAGCATTCAAGTTGACAGAGAAGCTTTTATTCAAAGTTAGTGAGTGGTTTTGGATTTTTTTGTTTGTTTGTTTGGGGTATTTTTCTGTTGTTATTGGCATCT
Organism: Semnornis frantzii; assembly: GCA_013399775.1. NCBI lineage: Eukaryota > Metazoa > Chordata > Aves > Piciformes > Ramphastidae > Semnornis > Semnornis frantzii. The sequence continues at coordinate 10,865 of VWYK01091065.1, read as the reverse complement.
AGATTCATCCTGAAGGCTATCAGGAGCTCTAAATCTTCATCAGTTGATCCAAAAAAACATTACTCTTGCCTATTTCAGCAGGTCATTACTGTGACAGGGTTCAATAAGGGCTTGATATACACTTCAAGAGCTTAGTAAGCAAGATAAGCATTGCAAAACTTACAATATTCATAAGGATAAAACAACACCTCCCTGTTTTTTATTCTTTCAGTGTGGTTTAAAAGTTAGATCAATGAGAAAGCCAAAAGCAGGCAAAAGAGATGGATATTTGTACAAGTAATAGTACAAAGAATCTGATACCAGTGCTGTAGTGCTGTAGGTACACTTCATGCTCTGACACCAGTGCTAAACTGAGCAAACTGTAACACCTGGTCATCTTCTGGTCTTAAGAGTTGGTCAGCTCATTACTGCCTCCTCAGTCCCATAGTCACCATCACTAAGACTACGTGTTTGCTACATATCATGCAATACTTTTAATGTGTATGCACCACACTCAAAAATCAGTGTGGTCCTTCTTAGAGGATTAGCAGGGAGAAGTGGAAAATGTGATGGCAAAACCAAAATAAAAATGAAGAAAAAAAAAAAACAAACCAAAAAACCAAACCACAGAGAAGATGGAGAAGAGCCTCTAACTGCCGAATAACTTGTTTATCTCCTTTCTCTTACAAGAGCTCCCTCCCTGCTCACAGGATAAAAGGGCACATCTAAAGGCTGCAATTTGTGTTTGTGACTTGTCCCTTATTTGCAAGAGTACAGACAGTTCTGTGACTTCTCTGGGACAAGGTAAAAAGAGAAATCACACAGCATTAATAACTGACAGTTGAGTACAGAAGGGTTGTGCCTCATAGCTCTTTGTGTGCCCACGAGAGATAGAATGCAACAGAGGAGAAGCAGCAGCGTTCATATGTTCTTACTAGAGACATTAACTGACAGTGACCATAAAAGGGAAATGCTGCAAGATTGCAGCATAACTTTTAATTGTGACTCAGAGCTTCTGGCATGAGGTCTGCTTGCCTTCCTCCTTCCCACCATTCCACATAATGAGAAAAATATTATTAGTCTATTAGCTAATAGCATTAATCATCACTCAAGCTTTTTCAAGATATTCCAGTGTTTCATAGCGAACAGTACACAGATTCTTCTTGCTCCTTCCAGGAGCACCTTCCAGGGCAGAAATGTGAACATTGTTCACAATATACTTAGAAAAATGGCAGACACTAAAATTAGAGAAGACTCATTGATCTTGAAGCCCATTTCTCTGCTAAGGAAGGATTAATAACAAAAGCACACCTCATAGTGTTTCATACAGAATAATGTTAAAAATATCAGTGGTGAATCATCCTCAAAATTATCTCAGGAGATAATTCTACAGCAGAACTTACTTTTGTGGGAGTGTTTTGGGTTTTGGTCTGGGTTTTTGTCTGGGGGGGGTGTGTGTTTGTTTTTATTTTGTTGTTGTTGTGGATTGGTGTTTTTTGTTGTTGTTGTTTGGTTGTGGTTTGGTTTACTTTGGTTTTATCTGGCTTATTCTTCAATAACCTAGTTTACTTTGTTCTTATCTATATCTTCTCTTACAGCATTAAATACATCCTTCCGCATATAGCTAGCAAGCTTCACATTTTCCTAACTCACCAAATCTCTCGCACTCACCATAATACTCAATCTGCTGACCACCTCGTCATGCTCCCATACAACTAAGGCCTCACTGTGCATCAGGACCACACATGAAATCTCTTAGCTGATGCATTTGACACATAGGGTCCTGGGGCAGAAGTGAGGCAGGAACTTGCAGAGAGCTGTACACCACTCAGCTGCAAAAGCTGCGCAGCAGCTGCCTCAGTGTCCAGAGAAGGGCAACGAGGCTGGTGAGAGGCCTTGCGCACAAACCCTATGAGGAGAGGCTGAGGGAGCTGGGATTGCTTAGCCTGGTGAAGAGGAGGCTCAGGGGAGACTTTATTGCTGTCTACAACTACCTAAAGGGTGGTTGCGGCCAGGAGGAGGTTGCTTTCTTCTCTCAGGCAACCAGCACCAGAACAAGAGGTCACAGTCTCAAGCTGTGCCAGGGGAAGTTTAGGCTCAAGGTGAGGAAAAAGTTCTTCATCGAGAGAATCATTCCCTACTGGAATGGGCTGCCCACGGAGGTGGTGGAGTCACCATCCCTGGAGGTGTTCAAGGCAGGTTTGGATGTGGCACTTGGTGCCATGGTCTAGTCTTGAGGTCTGTGGTAATGGGTTGGACTTGATGATCTTTGAGGTGTCTTCCAAGCTTGGTGATACTCTGATACTGTGATACTGTGAACTTGAACACCTTTTGATCCCCATTCTCCATATGAATGAACCACATAGCACCACCCATGACACCGAATCTGAAAAAGTGCGAGAGGTTTATCTAAACACTATTCCTTGCTTTGCTCAGTCATCACATACCTAATTTAATACCTTTAATCCATCTCCTAAGTTCTCATGGTCCTCAAGTAATTTGTTGTTCTTGACTAAATTCTAATTGATCAATATCCTTCTAGTTAACATACTGCCGAATGCTGCTGAGTGTTTCAGAAGCAGTCATGAGAAAAGCACTGCTACTGTTTATTGAATTCTTACTTGTGCTTGGCTATATTTATCAGCTACCACTCATAAAAAAATAAGAACTCAGAAAAACTATTTCTTGGCATTATAGCCTTCCACTGGGGAATCATCAAAACCTGCACATTTCACCCAAACCCACTGAATTGTGCCCAGACTCAACAGGTTAGAAACAGTCTGAGCAAATAGCATTCACCATGAAGTCTCACCTGTTAAAACTTGCTTATATTGCTAGCTATTTTAAATGTGACAACTTTAAAACCTCTGAAGGACCTGGCAAAAATCCAGCTCAGAGATGATGTTCTTACTCTGTCGGCAAGGCACAAGAGTATAAAGTTTTTTCCAATCCCTCACTGGCTTTTGCTCCTTCAGTTTCCATTTTGCTTTTCTCCCACCACTTCCTCCGAACAGGCACTAAGGTGCTTCTGCTATTTATAATGTCACAGGTAAGAAATCCAAGGATGCTGAAAACAGAGGTATTAATTCAAAGTCACTGTTTTTTCCTCTTGTGCCAGATACGTGTACGCTTCTAGAAGGTCACGTAGATTTCTCACAAGTTTGGTCTTTCTTCTGTGTTAAATGTAACATAATTAATAGAAACAAATACTTAAAACTGAGTGTATGGGGGAGATATTGGACATCTTCCACTTAAATCTGTTCTGCTAAGACCTCGCCTGGAGTACTGCAATACAGGAAGGACATGGTTCCAGAGAAGGGCCATGAAAGTGATCAGGAGGCTGGAACACCTCTCTACAAAGACAGGCTGAATGAACTGGAGTTGTTCAGCCTGAAGAAGAGAAGGCTTCAGGGAGACCTAATAATGACCCTCCAGTAACTGAAGGGGACCTACAAGAAGGATGGAGAGAGACTGTTTACAAAGTGATAGGACCAGGGCAATGGTTTTAAATCAGAGAAGAGCAAATTTAGATTGGATACTAGGAACAAGTTCTTTACCATGAGGTTGCCTCCCCGGGCAACCAGCAGCAGGTTGCCCGGGGAGGTAGTTGAGGCCCCATCCCTAGGGATATCCAAGGTGAGGCTTGATAGGACTCTGGGCAACCTCAACTAATTGATGTCCCTGTTGACTGCTGGGGGGTGTTGGGCTAGATGACTTTTAGAGGTCCCTTCCAACCCAAACCATTCTGTGATTCTATGATCCGTCAGTCAATACTGTCTCCACACTGGAGTGTATGTTTCTCATCTCACAGATACGCTTTTCCAGATGTGCTTGCCGATTACTGTAAACAGTTTTTATCTTGTACCTCTCAGGTGTATTTACCCAGGGGTGTGTGAGCACATGCATACACGTTTGTGCACCCATGTTTGCATACATATGCCTAAATGCATTGAATGCATGCCTGCACATGTGTGTGCACACATGTACATTTACAGATATATGCTACACATCTGTGCTACCTCTGCTGTTTTGCTGTGAAAGTGCTCGGAAGTTATTTCTTAACATTTTTCTTCAAGTTTCAGGTGTGGTGGTTGTGATCTTGCTCGAGAAGCTCAGGTTTCATTTACAAAGATAAAAACCAGTAGATTTCTACCCTTGTGGTCAACACCTTGAAGACTTGAAGCAAGTCTATAGACGTGAAGTTAATGAGCACCAAACATGAAAAACACCAGAAATGAAAAGAACAGAGCATTATTTAAAATCTCAAGGGTTTAAAATCCCTCACTCTTTTCCTGACTTCTAATTGTTATTAATGCTTGGTTTCCTCTGCCTTATGGTCAGTATCTGTGATATCCACCTGAAGGAGAAAGCTGTTTTCACAGGGGAATATTTCTTTGTTTCCACAGCACATAAAAAATAACTAAAGTCATCAAACAAAATGTAATTCACCTTTCTCCTTCTCCTAGCAGGCATGGCTCTAAACGTGTTCTGAAAGTGTTATACATGATCCAGTGTAAAGAATTATAAACTGAGTCTTTGTGAAATTCCAATCTATGGGAGATGCCGCAAAGAATTATTTGTGCTTTGATTAATTAGTACCTGAGCTTCCAGTAACTTGGGTTTTTGCTATTTGACGAGCAATGTGTTTTAAAATCTATCTGGAAAGGTATCCAGCAAGTTCTAGGGAAGTTTTTCTTTATTATGAATCACTTTTCTGAAAACCAGAAATTTCACCAGCTGATGAAATTTAGGTAAATGAATCATAGAATCAGAATCACGGAACCTTAGGGGCTGGAAGGGACCTCCAGAAATCATCAAGTCCAGCCCCCTGCCAAGGCAGGATCACCTAGGGTAATTTGCACATGAATGTGTCCAGGCAAGTTTTGAAAGCCTCCACAGAAGAAGACTCCACAACCTCTCTGGGCAGCCTGTTCCAATGCTCCAGTGTAAAGAAGTTTCTCCTCATGTTAAGGTGAAACCTTCTATGTTCCAATTTGCTCCTTGTCTTATTGCTATCCACGACTGAAAAGAGATTGACCCCATTCACTTGACACTCACCCCTCAGATATTTGTATACATTGATCACATTTGCTCTCAGTGTTCTCTTCTCCTGACTAAATAGCTCCCTCAATCTCTCTTTGTAGGGGCAATGCTCAAGTCCCCCAGTCATCCTTGTAGCTCTCCACTGTACTCTTTGCAGCAGGTTTCTGTCTCTTCTGAACTGGGGAGCCCAAGATGTGACACAGTATTCCAGGTATGGTCTCATCAGGGCAGAGTAGAAGGGAAAAGAACCTCCCTAGACCTTCTGGACACATTTTTCTTGATGCACCCCAGAATGTCAGTTAAATATTACTTGTAACTCAGGTTGTCATAATAGGATGCAGAGAACAGTCAAGTGAATTTAAAGATGGCTTAATCTTTGCAGGACATTTTTTTTCTCTTCCCCAACCTACAATGTCCTGTCCTCCCACAAACCTCTCCACCTCTAACATTTTTCTCCTTGGTTAGAACATCACACATCTACACCTTTGTACACACTGAGCTAGAGAGAAAATGCAGAGAAGAAAGGGAATGAACTGTCTGTAACTGAAAAAAAACATCATTGAAACACAAACATAGGACCATAGGGAATTTGAAATTGCTGGTTCAGAACTTTGAGACAATTTTTCTTCATAGTTTCAGGGGAAATATTGCACAACAGCAGCAAGGTGTGCAGATCCCCCTGTTCTGACCTTCTCAGGGCGTCCCAGGCCAAAATCCATCACTGAAGTGCAGATACAGCTTCATGATTCTCCAGAGAGTACGTGACCAGTTAGTCACCTTGCTGTCAAGGGGGTATCTTCCTCTTACTTTCTAGGAGCTTCATGGTATGGTGTCAGCTCACCAATCCAGCCTGTCCCAATCCATTTGTAGAACTTTTTTACCCACAAACAGATCAATGCTCTCACCCAGCTTGGTGTCAACTGCAAATTTACTGAGGTTGAGCACTCAGATCCCCTCATCCTGGCAGCTGATAAATATTTTAATGAAAACTAGCCCCAGTTCTGAGCCATGGGGAGCAATGCTTGTGGCCAGCTTACATTCACTACAAGATTTTAAGCCTATCCATTCAGGCCTTTTTCTCAGGAAAGCATCTGTCTATGCAAATCACAAATAGTCAGCTTCTCCAGGAGAAACAGTGTGAAAGGCTTTGCTAGAGTCTGGGTAGACAGAATCTACAGCCTTTCCCCTACACATTAAAGAGATACCCACATTTAGCCTCTATCTGGGACTAAACTATATCATCCAATGACCCCTCTCCAGAAGAAGACCTATGGGCTCAAGTGAAAATTAATTTAAGGAAATAGTCAAATTAATGGCAGTCTCAATTAAATATATATAGCTATACTCAGCCCAGAAAAATGCAAAAGCCACATTTTCCAAGAAGGTAATCTTCAAGAGCCAGAAAGGAAGGAGGCAGAGCCAAAGCAGGAAACCCTGGTAGGATACTTCTTTCTCCTCAGAAAACTTCCTCCTTTATATTGAGTGTGATGCTCATGATATGGAATATACCTGTGAGCCCACTCAAGTCAGCTGTCCTGGTTGACACAGAATTGCTAATAGCTTGCAGCCCATGGCTGGCCTCTGATTCTGTCCCAGCAAAACCAGGACAGTATTCCACCACTTATCCCATACCATTTTTGTCACATCTAAGTCACTATTATTTTTTCCCCCTGTCTCTCACACATCTATACACACAGAGGTTTGTTCTCTGGCCCAAAAGTCATTTCTCAAAAATGTTCAGTGAACTAATTTAATTCAAAATCATGGGGTCCATCTGTTAGACAGGTGGAGCTGGGCACAACCTGATGATGTGACATGCATTTGGAGCTTGCAGCTGGTATGTCTGGAGCACTCCACGTTCGTGGTCTGTGGTGAAAATACTGAAAATTGGTTGCTGAGATTCATTCTTTATTAGTTTGGATGATTCTCACTGTAATAACTAACTAAAAAAAGAATGACAACCAGGTAGTATCAGGTAACAATTAGCATCATACACTTCAAATTATTGGCTATTCTCACACAAAATCAAACCTTATTGAGGTACACATTTAACTTTACCATCTTCTTGCATTATCCACCAAGTGCAACCAGGTCCTTGAGCAAAAGCAACTCCACAAATGGGTTTACCTTTGCTTGAGGCAGGTGTATCTCAGGCAGTTTTCCCCAACATATTCCTCACACCCACCACAGAAACTATATCTCCTTCTAGAACATGCAGAAGTCTCAACTGAGCAGGACCAGCTCCAACTGAGCAGGACCAGCTCCAACTGACAGACACCTTGGTGCTAACCAGGCAACTTTCACTTAAATGTTCATGCCAGTTTTTAACTGTTCCAGCACCCATTGCTTTCAGTGCAGTCTTTAATAGTCCATTGCATAGCTCAACATTTCCAGCAGCTAGTGCATGATAAGGGATACGATATATTACATTCCATGATTTTGTGATACCCAGAATCTCTTTAGCCCAGGTGCCTGAGAGACTGTTTTGAAAGTGAGTGAATCCCATTGCTCTCTGAGGTTGCCACGTTGCCACAAGATTTGCTTTTCGAGGCCCAGAATACTGTGACAGACAGTGACATGGGATGTGGGATGTGTCTCCAGCCATCTAGCAGTGGCTTCCAGCACAGTAAGCACATAGCACATCCCCTGGCGATTCTGTTGAAGTGTGGTACTGTCAGTTTGCCAGGGCTGCCCATATTTAAATGTCAACCAGCGCCCTCCATACCACATAGGTTTTAACTGTTTGGTTTGTTTAATTGCAACACATATTTCATATTCATGTGTGATAAAGACCATAGTCAAGCCCACCCCAAAACAAGCCTAGCTATATGTTGTATCTCTATGCTGATGGTCTGAAATATTATGGGCCAGACAACCTAAAAACAATCCACCTTTATGCTGCCAACCCAGATCTACTCGAAACACTTTAACTTTGTGATAGTTATTCTGATGTTTCCCATCAGACCAGCTCCTCGGGACATGAGTGTGTACATGACAAACCTTTACCTCTAGCTTGTCTAGCCGGGCAGCAATATGTTGGCATAATGGGGCAGTCCAAATGGGTTTGCTTCTTCACTGCCAGTTGTTTTCTTTCCATTGTTTTAGACAGCCCCACAGAGCATTTGCTGTCATCCACGTCAGTGTACAAGTTCTGCCCATTTTTCTCTTTCTGTGGTATCTAAAGCCAGCTGGATGGCTTTCACTTCTGCAAACTGGCTTGCAACCTCCTCAGCTGCTTCTGCAACTTGTGTAGGACTCCACTGTGTAGTTTCCCGCTTCTGCTGTTTTCCTAGAGTACAAGATCCATCAGTAAAGAAGGCATGTTGTTTCTCCTTTTCTGGTAAATTATTTTATAGTGGGGCCTCAATAGGAGCTGCCAGTGTACACTTGCAGCTCAGAAAGTCAACTGTATCCTGGGTTGCATCAAGGGAATTGTGGCCAGCAGGTTGAGGGAGGTGATCCTCCCCCTCTACACCGCTCTTGTGAGACCTCACCTAGAGTACTGTGTCCAGTTCTGGAGCCACTAATACAAGAAAGGTATGCATGTGCTGGAACATATTGCATATTGCTGGGTACCAATAGGACTAGGGGGAATGGATCCAAGCTAGAGGAGGGTAGATTTAGATTAGACATTAGGAAGAAGTTCTTCACCATAAGGGTGGTGAGACCCTGGAACAGGTTGCCCACGGAGGTGGTGGAAGCCCCATACCCAGATGTTCTTAGGGCCAGGTAGGATATGGCTCCGGTTAATCTGATCTAGTGTGAGGTGTCCTTGCCCCTGGCAGGGGAGGTTGGAACTAGTCGATCCTTGAGGTCCCTTCCAACCCTGAAAAGTCTGTGATTCTGTGATTCTCTTCAGCACATAGTACCTTCTCCTCTGGTGACACTACAAAAATCTTTGCCTTCTGACCAGTTCATGGTTACTTCCAAAATTCCCAGGTGACTAGGATTACCAATTCAAGCCCACCGAGTGATCAAGTGGATCCCTTATCCTTGGCACAGTATCAGTTGCATGATGTGTGGAGGCAGTCTGTCCTTTAAACATCTAGTTCAACACTAGAAATAGGGGCACCAGGAGGAGCTGCTCTTTGGTACCAATTACTTCTGAAGCAGCCTAAACTCCTTCATATGCTACCAATACCATTATTTTCAGCCAGAGCATAGCAGGTCTCTGATCCTCTTTGTGGTTAATTTCAAGACCCAGGGGCTGAACCTTGAATTTCCGCTGTTGCCTTTTGCCAGGTGCTCCAGGTAGAGCCATTTTCCCCAGCTGTGGGGAAAAACTGGCCCAATAGCCACTACATGAACCATCTCTTGCTATATTTGCTCACAGTCCTGCTGTTGCTCAGGCATCTGACTGTCCTGACGGACTCAGAACTGCTAATGGCTGCAGTCCATGGCTGGCTTCTTATTCTGTCCCATCAATATCAGGACAGCAGGTTGCCTTGTGATAAAAGGAGACCAAGTTAGTCAAGCAGGATCTGCCTCTCACAAACCCAGCCACAGCAGCAGGCAGAATCACATTCATGTAACAACAAGTTAAGTGAGAGAGCCACATCAGAGCAAACCAATATAAACCAACCTAAAATGGAGACAAAATTGCAAGCAGTGTCTGGACAGATATCTCCAGTATCGTAATGAAGAAGGATGTTTTTAACTGTGTAAACACTCAAAGCCTCAGAGAAATGCTGACATGAATAACATTGTGACATGTTTTGACAGGTTTTGTGAAAATCAATGCAAAATGCTTGATGTAGGCTTCTTGCTTTCATACCTTTGAGATAACATTAGATTGGGCATAGGCTGGTTGGTTCACTGGTAGACCTGGGCACAAGAAAACATGAGTAAGAATACATTAACATTTGTGAAACCAATATATTGAATTACCAAGCACAACAACTTGACATACTAGTCCT
>VWYK01091062.1:56844-80042 GCA_013399775.1 Semnornis frantzii | reverse complement strand
GAAGACAAAACAAACAAACAAACTAACAAGGCAAGAGAAATTATGCAGATTAAAGCACACTGTTGGTCTGGAAGTTTCAGGGTCCAAAGTCACAAACTGCACCAGCAGATTGCCTGAAAGTGCTCTTCAAATGCACATTTTTCTTTGTACTCATGATTTCAATGTCAGGTGCTGAACATACAAAGATGCTGAACCAAGGCATCTAGAAGAAACAGGTTGTAACAATGTGATAGCCTTGGCCATAAGGTGCATACGTGAGGTAGAAACAGAACCGAGAATCAACTCTCGACCAATGCTCATCGCTTTACGCCAATGTTGAGGTACCTGATTCCTTTGAAACCAACCCCTTCCTGGAAAGGCAGAAAAGCTACATAAAATTTTGAGGTGTAATTAGTTGGCTTTGTCATTTTGGAATGTTTGAGGATCCTAGTAGGAGCCCTTAAATATCTTGGGAAATCTGATACCATTCTGTTAGACCTAAAACATGATCCAGAACCAGGGAACTCATTTAACTGAATGAGGCAGCATTACAGGCAGAGCCAATGTATCTTGATTTCCCCATTTCCTAGGACAGTGGCCTGGCAGAAGGTGCGGTGGGGCCAGCCCACGGGCACCTATGAACCACACAACAGAGCCAGTGTGTCCGAGTCGAGCACTGGATTCCCAGGAGGAGCAGAGGTGCTGGAGTGCTGAAGGGGGATTAATTGCCAGCTGTAGTGAGCAGTAGAGAGTCACTACCGACAGGGAGAGGGGAGCCACATCACTGCCAGCGCAGGATTAGCAGATACTCAGCAGCACTGTGCCTGCTGGCCCTGAGCCAGCTCAGCAAGCTGGTAAAGCAGTTTGTTTGCTTCGTGGAAGGAATGCTGAAGTGTGCTGAAAATTGTGGTGACAACATGGGGCCTCGCATATAGCCCCAGTTTCAGATGCAGCTTGTGGACATTTAATATGAGCAGTGACTGTGGAGAAGCTTCCCAGAAAGAGCCTACTTTATGTTGTGGCTTGTTTTCCCCATCTGTAAACATGCTACAGCATTTGCACTGTGAGGTGCTGAGAGTGGAAGCACAGAGATTTTTAGAGCTTGCCTTTAAAAATAGCTAATGATGATGATGATGATGAACTGAGCCAGGAACCTGGTGGGGTCAGATCGTGTTGCCATGCAGGCTGTTACTAGTGGAACCAAAACAGAAGCTGTAAATGTCAAGAATTTCTGTCATCATCTGTCAGCAAAACATGGCAATGCAATGGCTGTGATTGGAAGAAGTAATCAGGAGAGAAATTTCCCACTGAATAAAAATTATTTATCCTGTATTTTATGGACATTCTCAGACAGCCAAGGAAGCAACAATCAGCTTGGAAAGAGATGCACATTTCATGAGGACTCAACAAAAGCACCACAGCTACATTGGTGACACCACAGCATGTGCTATAAAGGGAGTTGCCAGTGTTCGGCAAGTGCAATTCATGTTGTGCCCCCACAACTCTCACCTCATTTGCAGCTCTGGTTGCACAGCATCACTTCTCCAGGCATCTGAGCAACTGGAACCAGGACTGCTGACTACATGGATTTTGCAGCTCATACGAGATTGTTTTGAAAAACCACAACTTCTGGCTAGGAGATACACTTTTTTTCCCTCTCTTGTTTATCTTTATTTTCTCTCCAGAACAGCTACTCTTACTCTGAATTTAATAAAGCTCCTGCAGCAGACAGATTTTCATCCGGTCTAGAGCCACACAGATATGCTCACTTTCCTGAGTTCCTACCTCCCAATCTGCTTTGGATACCACTGATGAAAGTGAAACCTTACATCTAAACTCAGTCCTGCCATCAGGACACTTCTGAGATGCGCTTGCATTTTCTTCCCTTTTCCCTACCCCCATTCATACACATTTTTCCAGACTTTACCTGGAGAGAATAAGGCCCCTTGTTTCCTATCCTATCACCTTGCAGTGCCATGGCAGTTCCTGGCACAAGTACCTATTCAGAAGCACACCCATAAAATCTATCAGCTCTCAGTCCTATCCACTGCTGGAGCAGCAGGCAGGCAGGGTACATCAGTATTTCTCAGCTCTTCTTTTAGACTATAAACAGAGTCATATTCCCAGCAGGCAGCAGCCCTGCCCAGCCACTATCCAGCCTCTGAGCTTTTACATGCAGGGATATCTTCTCCCATAAACTGCAAGAAGCAACTCCAGTTCCTTTTCTTCATAAACCCAACAGACTTTTCCAGATGCTTTTAGTAGATGCCACCATTCTTTTTTGTCTGCAGGATTCATAGATTAATTCCAGAAGGAAATGCTACAATCAAACAACCTGGTGTCTGGCATAATGTTGGTTGGAGAGCATCATTCTCTGCAATGGGGTGATCCCATTGTGCTACTAAAGAAATTTGTATTTTAGAGGGACACCTGGTCTTCATTTAAAGACTACACAAGACATAGAACCCTTTACAGCCCCTAGGAAATTATTTCAGTAGTTAATTCTTTTGCAATGTAAAAAAATTTGCACCGTATTTCCATGCTGAAATGGTCTGGCTTCAGCTTCCAATTCCCTGGATATGCTTGAACCACACCTCCAAAAGACGTGCTCTAGAATCCAAGTGTCTTGTTGGCTCATACAAAGCAGGATCTGCTCACCTTTAAGGCTTTGTTTGAAGTATATCTGCAAAGCTTAACTCCACACAACCACTTGTACCAAGCCAATGAGAAAAAAAAAAACAAACCCAAAACAAAACAGATGTATAAGTCAGGCCCAAAGATCGCTCCCCCCAGACAGTCACAGATATTCAAGTAAAACATAGACCTCAAGGGAGGCCAGGAGTGACCCTTTGCATGACACATCTCTCTAGCTTCACCCCTCAAAGGCTTAGAGGTACCAAGCTGAAGGTCATAGTGACAGGCATAGGGTCACCCACTACGTGTTTGCATGGTTTCCAGTCTGCTTGGACACTGGCAAATTGAACCCAGATCTACTTAACAGGAATATTCTTAGATGAACATAACAAATGAGCCCTCAGGGTAGGTTTTCCAGGTATTGCCTCGCCTGCTATGGTTATCTCATCATAAAACTTGATTGAAGGTCAGTGACTTCACACTCAGAGTCTCCAGTCACTTTCCCCTAAGGTTTCTTTATGCAGAGCATGACCAGGACCATGGCTTGGTACCTTTCCAGTCACACTTGTATTAAATTAAACACAGGGAAAAGGTTTTGGCTGCATTTTGGCTGTCTCCTAGACCCACAGTTCAGTATTTCTGGCTCAGTTTACAGCACCACTAGAAATGCCTTAAACTGACAATATCTGGTTTATATTTATGACAGTTTAAACAACTCCTTTGGCTAGGCTTTTTTTTGCAAAATTTCCAGTGATGTATATAGCCAAATGCAAAAAAACCCCAAAAACCCAGAGTACATTATTGTGCTTTTCCCTGACAGATATCACATGCTTCTATTCTGTGTTTACTATTTGCATGATGGCACATAGGCACACCAGCCTCAGGCTGGGACGCTTTCTGTGCTCTGCTGCGCAGGTACAGGAAGAGAAGCACACTGCCTTGTCAGATTATGACAACAAACACAAATGAGACCATATTCCTCTGGGATACTGCCACCTTCCAGAAAGAAACATTTCTTCCTCTCACACATACAGGTGAAGGGCACAGAGAACCACAGCAAGTTGCAGACGTACTGTCTGGCTTGCATCATGCTGGGTTTGGCCAAATTTTAATTGCACCTAATGCTAGCAAGGGAGCAGAAAGCAAGCTCTGGTGCTGACTTGGCAGCTCATGGGACATGCAGTGAGAATGGTGGGAGGAGAATGACTGGTTGACCGCAACAACTGCCCAGTCTATGAGGTCTCCCTCTCTTCCAGATGAAATTTGGACGGTACACAAGGATTTTGTTTCTATCTGGGAAATCTGCCAAGCACCTCCCAGCTAAAGCCATGACAGGAAACTTCTGGCACCAAGCCCACATTTCATGTACTCCAGTAAGGATTGCTGGCAGAGCGCCTCCATAGCAGGAGGTGGGCTGCAGGTCAACACCTGATTTCATTCTGGTAGTCCAGTGCCAACACTCAACTGACTTGTACAGCCAGAGGGCATGTATTTACTCAGCATACACCACCAACAACACAAAGAAGATTGCTGGAGCATTGTAACATATGGAAAGCAAACTGCTTCATACTGTGACATTGCTGGATTCAGCTGTACTTGTGCCCATCTGCTTTCAGCAAAGTGAGCAGCACAGGAGACAACTGGCCACGATACAAGCTCCTGGGAGTGCTGATAGGAAGCTCTGAGTTTTCTAGAAGCATTTTTGTGGTCTCAGTTTTATTTGCAGGAATATTCATGGAGAGCAACTAAGTGTGAAGAATAGCATCAGCATGGTTTCCCATTTTTTAACACACTCATGTTTCAGCATTTCCTTCCTTTGATAGGTTCACCAATCTGATAAGTAGAGCATAAAGTAATGGTGGAACATTTTCCCAATTGCAAAGTACAATTCAGCAGGCTGTTTGTATTACATTGCTACCATTACTGATGTTCCACTCTCTCGTAATACTGGAATTACGTGGTAGCTTCTACAGCAGATTATCGACAGGCAACGCTTCCTCGTTATCAGACCCTGGCTCTTTGGACGCACTGAAGGTGCAAGCTGAGTCCAAATAAGAACGTGGCCCTAAAGCCTCAGCACATTTTGCTGTTAGTTGCAAGTCTGGGGTCTGGCTTAATGCCAGCTCTTATACCTGCTCTTTGCCAAGGTTAAGTAGAAGGTCACCAAGGCAAGACTAGCTCCATGCCTGTGCAAGGCCGCTAATGTCCATTGCTTTCCTGTGCAAAATCACAGCAAAAATAAATACCTTATAATTTCTAAGAAACTATAACAAAAAAGAGGCTCTTTCGCTGTCCTTTCTAATGGCTATCTAATCACTGGCTTTGTGACCTCAGCAGTCTGTTAACACAGCAATTAATTATAACCCATGCTGAGCAAACACAAATTAGCTTACAAAGGCACAGAGGCAAAACTGGGGTTTGGCTTGCAGGTGATCAGAAAATACTGCAGTGGTCAGGATTCTCTATTTCTGTAATCATATTGCCTCTCACAAGCACAAAGATCCCAGGATGCTCATGATGCTGGCTAAAATCCCACTGCACGCAACAAGGACAATTCGTGCACAGGAAAATTAGACAGAGCATCCACTGAGTTCTTGGATTCTGAGTGGAGCAGCCCTTAATTTAGCATCCTTAACTACGTCTGCTTATTTTCATTTGAACAGATAACTCTGGAAAAGGAAACCAGACATAAAGCAACAACTTTTTACAAAACAAAGATACCAATTATCCATCTCTGCAGTTGTAGCACTGACCCTGCCCTGATGAGTCTCCAGCCTACATCACAGGACTTTCTGCAGCGTTCAGCTCTGACAGCACACTGAAGGAATCGTAGCTGCTTTTTTAGTGTTCAAGTATCACCTGTGGATCAGGCATTTATTAGGAGGTCCTACAGCTCTGCTGCTGCCCTCTGAACTCTCAGCCAGAAGTTATTTTCGTGTGGCAGTGCATTGAAAGTCACCTCTACACTACCTTCCATCATATGTCTTCAGACTGTGATGGAGCTTCAGGCCTGTGCATGGTCGTGGTGATTTCCAAAGAGTCACTGGAGGGCTCATGGACTGCACTTACATTTTCCTTCTCCATGGATTAATGCTCTTTAACCTCTTCACCAGATTTCCGCCCCCCGTAGAGACAGACATCCTGACTTCAGCCTGGCAGACCAGACAGCCACTTCTGTCCTACATCTGCAAGCTATAAGATTTGCATCTCTACAGCCTTCCAGGTGCAAAAAGTTGTATTAGAGTGCCAAAGGTAGATGCAGTGGCACAGTGTGAGGCCACACACAGAGTCAGCCCAGCAGGATGTCCCAGGGGTTTGATCTGCCTACCACCCCATGCACTGACTGCATCAGCACTAGGGGAAATCTCTAGACTACTGTTTCCCCTCCCAGTTTCCAACTGTCCAAGGCAAACTGCAGCACGTGGAGGTTTCCCTCTTTCTCTCAAAACGTGAATGTTCTACAGCTGGTCAGCAGATTATTTTTCATTTAGAAACAGCTGTAACGTAGTAATTTTTCAGAAAACCTATTTTCTAAAGCAACAGCTAATGTTTCTTTTGAAAACACCCACTCCCTCTCAAATTAGAAGTTATTAGAAGTTATTAGAAGGTTCTGGCTTGTGGTTTTGGGTTTGTTTGTTTTGTTGGGTTTTGTTTTGTTTATTGAGGGGGATTGTTGTTTGGGCTTTTTTGTTTGGTTTGGTTTTGGTTTGTTTTTAAGAATCATTTAAAGTTTTGATTGCAAAGCAGACACAAACTCAAATGCCATCCAATAGTAGAAAGGGTCATGGCATTTTCTAATGAAAGCATGATTTCTGTAGAAATTGCCAACAAAACAAAACAACACAAAAAAATTAAAGGAAAAGAACATGCAGACCAAATATCCTCAAATGTCATGACTATTGCCAGCACATAGAGAAAGGGATCTCAGCCTCACAAGACAAATGAACTGTCTGCGGCATGGTGAGCCGCTCTTCTCAGGGCACACATAGTCCAGCCTGTAGTAAGACCATGAACTCATAGCACCCAACAGAGCAAGCCCATCATCCTAGTTTGCTTTCTGATTAAAACTCACACAATAAAAAAATACAATGGGTGATTAGCTACACTGTTCTCTCTCTATTTTCTCTTCAGGAGAAAGCAGCTAGAAGTTTATTAGGACCCCTACAGCCTTTTCCATGAGAAGACAAAGAACTCTGCCAGGTCCCATGCTTTGGTCATCACAGTTTTATTGTGCACTGCAGTTTTCTGCTGCCATAATTTTTATTTAACTATTTTAAAACAATGCTTTAAATCTTTATTTCCTCTGAATCTGGAGAACTGTTCTTTGAAATTGATTGATACAGCTTGCTGTGCCAACAGCTCACTGAGAGAAAAACAGCTGACTGAGCCACCCCAGGTTCCCAAGGGCTTTGCAAATCAACATTCAGTCCATGATGATCTCTACTTCTCTGGTCCTGGTGGGTATGGAACTCATAGCTTTGTTGCCCAGCACAGCTGCATTGAAGCCGCACAGTGTCAGGAAGCACAGATGCTTCCCAAGATCTAGATGGAAGCTTCCTAACAGCAGACACGAGGGCAGCCACTGCTAGTGTTGCTCCCCACACTGTGATTGATGGTCATACTGTAGCTGCCACCATTTGCACTCCACTGCTTCTCATCACAAGTTTAGGGCAGAAGGAGGTGCCCCACAGAAGCCTGCACCAGCCAGACTTCTGCAGAGGTTCAGCTGCTGGGCTGAGCATCAGTTACTGCTGTGCTGACTTTAGAAATAATTGCTCCAGGATGCAAATGTCTCACTTGCTTTTCCTTCTCCTCCACCACCTCTTTGATGCTTGTGGCTGAAGCCCCTCCGGATGTTTAAGGGAGGTTGCAGCCAGTTTTTCTTCCCTACAGATCGCTGTGCATAGTATGGGTACCTTGCCGACCAGCTGGGCCCTACTGCATCGCAAGCATCACCGCAAGCCTCAATTTCCCACCAGTGCCATAACATCCCCCCTAGCTTTCCAGCAAAATAGCTGAAATTCCTCATCAGGACAGGCCTGAACCAGGCATGAATATGTGACCCTACAAATAAACAAACTTCCCCCCACGTTGTTTTGACCTTTTAATATTTCAATCAGTACAGGAAACTTCTGGTGAAGGGAACAGACAATACTTCAGAGTGGGGAAGCAGCCTGTTGATTATGGGTTTAGCAGGGAAAGCCCGCCTAGGAAGGTCACAGGATGGAAAGAAGCTGTGCATATCCATTCTTTGACCCTGCAACTTTCTCTCTGAGATAAAATACCACCGAGGACCAGGTCTACCTATCCAATTTCTCCATTTGATTTGCCATTCTGGTCTTTTACTGACTGCATCTAAGGATACAAGCAGCCTGAATCTGGAAGACAGAACAATAAAAAGAGAAATGAACACTGACGCATATTACCATTTTAGGCCAAATAGGTCGGTTTTCTCCCCAGGCACACAGTCTTGTTATTATAAGATGCATTTTTTATTCTGTTTACATTATAGGGTCACTTTTTTTCTCTATTTCCCCCTTCATTGCTTTATTTGGCCCTGAAGTTTCTGAACTGCAGCTATAGCCAAAATGTTTCTCACCTGCTCTCATGGGGCTATTCTTCATACCACAGAGCCGAGCAGTCCAAAGAGATAGCATTACCTCCTGTCAGCTGAGATGAGGTACGAAGTAAAACTTCTATCATTAATTTCCTAGGGCAGGATGTGGCACCTTCTCCCCAGCTTGTACAGTTCAGGCCTTTGCTCCAAATACAAATCTTTCTGCTGCTTCATCGTTTCAGAAAAGGAAAGTTCACTTCACACTCCTCCACTGATGAAGCCCTGTCCTGAGGACCAATGTCCATTGCATTACTGGCCCCAAAAGCTGTGGGATCTGTTTTGAATGAATTGCTCTGGGGAGGTCGCCAAGCTGAGTGCCTCCCATGCTCACAGAGAAAAAGAGAAATGACCCCAGAAAGTGCATTTGTCACTCGGGGAGTAAGCACTAGACTCAGACTAGGGAATCATCCTGTCTTCAGGCCAGGGTTTACGCTGACTGTTTGCTGCTGCCCTGACAGAAACGGGATCAGGGTCTGTGCCTCAGGGGAAAGGGACAGGCCCACCCAGCCCCCCAGCAAGCCCCCCTGCCAGTGTCTGCACAGGAGCAGGGCAGCACCCAGTGCAGCAGCATGGTGCTGACATCTGCTTCTGAGCTGAGAGCCAAGCCCATGAAGGGCAGCAAAGGGCTGGGCTCTGTCTTCACTGCGGAGAGGCAGAGGCACATCTGTGATCTATTTCTTGAGCTAATAAGGCTTCCCTGTGCAAAGTCCTTTAACTTCCGATTCCTGCTCTTGAAGATGAGGCTAATGATAGTCCCAAGGTCTCCTAATACAGAGAAAAGGAAACTTTATTAATGCTTGCAAAATCCTTCAGAAAACAGCCTGAGGATGAGCAAGGATGATTCTGCTGATAAGCTGTACATTAACCTAAAGCCCGAGGAGTCAGGTTTGCTTCCGATTGCCGAGTGGAGCAGCCACAAGAAAGTAGCTGTGTTGGAAACGCTTCTATTTTGCCCACCCGGATTGCAATGGGATCAACTCAGGACTGAAATAAGCTTTGGGGAGTCATTGAACTCTGACCTAAGCTAGAATAATAGGATGTGTTTATATCTGACAATGGGGGAGCTTTGCAGAAACCTCCAGTGAGCTCTACATGCAATGCTGTTTTTTACGGTCCTCCCAAGAAGGGAATTTCAAGGGATCATATATGCCTTAAGTGTAAATTATGACATGCATTAAGGACCACCCACATCAAATGGATGGTTGCCCCAGCCCAGGATGTTCATGGTGAATTGAGAACAAATTCCACAGCCCCTCTGGTTTGTGCATCCATAGAATATATTTTCAGGTCAGCAGAGCTGTCTGCTTGTCACACAATAGGTTCTTTCTCCTTTTTTTCCCCCATACCTGTCAATTGCTCTCTGCCTCTGCTATAATTTATGTTTTACTTCCAAACTCTATGACTAAACTCTGGAAATGTGAGGGTACAGCAGCTAGGATAAAGCCTGGTCTCAGCCATGGTCAGTGCAGCATTATGACTCCAGAAATCCAAATGGACACAGAGAAGCATTGTGAATGCATTGTGTTACTCTACAACCTGCATTTGAGCATACTTTTATAGGTTACTTTGAATATTTCATGCTGCAAATTCAGGAAGGGAGGAAGGGGAAGAAAAAAAAAAAAAAAAAAAAAAAAAAAAAAAAAAAGGAAACATTTGAAGCTCAAAAAAACTTGCAAAAACTGATCCACAACTCAAAGAGTAGATGTAAACAGATATGTGGATCAAGACAATATGTAAATTTTCCAACTCTCCCTTTTGTATCTGCTCAATGCTGAGAGCTACATGTAGACTTTTCCAGATGTGTCTGTACCAGGCAAAGTGATTGCCTGCAGACACTCCAGCTAACCCTAAAGTACTAGATCTAAGCACATAAACCTGTGTCTGCCTTATGTGTTTTTATCTGTGTTACTAGGTTATAACAGAAATAATCATAGCTCTCATTAAACTGGAGGTTTTCATTGTAAGCTAAGTATCTATTTTGCTTGGCCAGAGACTGCTTATCTTCCTCCAAACTATGCTACAGTTACAGTGACTCTTCTAAAAGGATCTCAGTAGATTTATCTCATGCCTTCATCACACTCTAGTTAATTTTAAAGTTGAATTTTTAGCAAGTATAGCATGCCATTGGTTTGCAGTTCTTGATCTCTAGCATTACAACTAAACTCAGAGATTCTTCCCATCTTTTGTAGAATAAAAAATCATCCTTTTTTTTTTTTTTTTAACTACATCTGAGCCCTTTAAGGATTAATTGTTTCTAGTATTTTCAAAGTGGAAAGTTTATCTTCATGAAGCTGACAAATAGTATTCTACTGGAAAATACTCTTTTTAAGAGACTCCTTGTGGGTCTTCCATAAGCTACTTTGTGTCTTCTTAAATCTTCTTTCTGGTTCTTTATTATCCCTTGCAAGCAAGTCAGTGCTATTTCACAGATTTTTACCGTTTAATAATTTCAGTAACAATATCTCTTGCTCTGCCTCAAATGGCATTTTCAAATATGATATTTTTCTTCTCTAGTGAGGGACCAGTCATTAGGTCCTATTCCCAAGAGCAGGTCTGAAGTTGTTGTAGCATATTACATCCTACACTTCGAGCTTTCTGTGGCAATGAAAAGTTCCTATCCTTTTCCCATATGCAAGAACAGATCTTCAAATAGCTGGGCCTTTTCTCCATTACTCATCTGGAGAAGGGTTTAATGAAACTACTCTCACATGAGACTGCTTCATCATGAATATTAGACAGTGGAACACATCTCTGAAGATGGTCTGTAAAGCACACCCTGCATGCTTTTCACACACTATTTCAGGCAGCAAGCAGCAGTGGAAAAAGCCAGGGAACTTCCTGCTGCCTAGCTCTTAAGCAGTGGAGTCACTGGGCTCCCTACTGAGACTGCACTCTTACATCGCACAGCCTCAAAGCTCAGGCTAGAGGTAACGGAATGGAAAGAAATTCAAGACTTGGGACGGCCAGGAATGAATTGAGGACTGAAAAATAGCTATGAGAAAGGTCTGGTATAATAAATGACTCAGACCAAACATAACTTAGAGAAACCTCAAGATGCAACTTCTTCCCCAGCTCTCTCAGAACACAGATTATAAAACATTACCGTTAAAAATCTGGCTGAACTGGTCATTCCATTGAAGAAGCAGTAGAGGCACCAATGTCATCTAACACTATACAATTGTGCACCAAATTCTACCAGCCAGCCTATCCACTTGTAAGGAATTTGCTCTTACTGACCTTCAGAACAATGCAGAGCCTAATTATTACATACTCTGAATTTGGCAGAACCTTTTCTTAGTAACAAGCCAGCAAATTTCATCTTTGTCTCTTTCTTTGTGTTGATTTTGCTGTTTCTCATCACTGGTTCATTCCTACTGCCCATCAAACTCCCTCTCCCTACCTTTTTTTTTTTTTTCCATATGTGTAATTCACTTAAAATCAGATGCATCCTTTTATGCTATATGTGTTTCCAAGACTTCTGCACTATAAATACATCTTGTCAATAGGTTGTATTTACTGCCAGTTCATTTACAATGTGACCCTGGAATAAGCAGTTCCATTTTTTAAGTTAAAATGGTTTGGGTTTTATATAGCCAGTACTGTGTTGATGGCCAGACATCTGTCTATTATTAGTATCAGACCGTGACAACAGGAATACTCTGCTCATTAAATCACTGTTGAGCAAAGTGTTTAAGTTTTATCATTAAGAAAAAAAGAAAGACTTTTCGTGTCATGAATGGTTCTCAGGAGATATGTGCTACCATTTAAAGCCAAAACTAATAGGGCCCTCAGAAATCACCCTGTTTCATGTTTCCAGCTTCAAAACCAGAGGAATGCAGAACTGGAAAGGAGTTGCTGGATCATCATGTCCACTTTTCATAGCACCACACAGTACAATCCCTAGAGGCTTGGCTCATGTTCAGTTTCTCCATAAAGGTTGGCAGCAGATGGTAACATAAGTCCCCAAACTTCAAGGTACCAGTCTATAGTCAAGAGGATTTGTGGGTGCTCTATACAAGGGAATGGTAGAGTCACTAAGTGCCTAAATACATCTCCAAAGTCTGAAAATTACATTGTAGCCAATACTGAACACCAGATCTGTCTCAGATATGACATAGGGAGATCTCACAAAACTATACTGCCACTTACGTCCTCCCTCCTTTCATAACTTCAGACAAAAGTGCCACATTTGGGCTTCTTGGCAAAGCAATGAATCTAACAGCATTCCTTCCGCAACAAAACTTCCAAGGGCAACTAATCTCTTTCAAACAGGTGACATATCTCCAATTACATCCTGAAATTTGCAGCATTCGGCAGCAGCCTTTTGCAGTTCATGAAATTGATGTTTAAGAAGCATCATATAAGCACATTTGTTTCTTGTTGTAAGGACCAGCAACAGCCCTCTGAACACTGAGGGAAATCATACACCTGTAAGCATATTACAAACCAAGAAGGTTAATGACAGTGTTCATTTCTGTGAACGCTCTGGCCTCCACTCAGCAAAATCAACACATTGTTTTCACACACTTGGCCCCAGCAGCCAGCCAATGTACCTGTAAAGACTGCTCTCAGCAACTTTATAATAACAATACAGAGGACTTGGTATAACTATTATTTTAACAGCAACCTTCAGGTGTCCAGTCAGAGAGGCAAAGAAATGGTTGATATAAACTTGGTTTTGAGAATGCATTTTTTAACAGTGGGATGGTAAATGGGTGAAGAAGCAAGTCAGCACTGCAGACTAAAGGGAGCAATGGTTTTGCATCCCTTTGCTATTCAGAGAGGCAAGCCTATTTTCGAGTTATTAATAGCGGCATAGTTTAATAATAATAATAGAAGACATCTGGATGAAATGAAATTAAATGAGGAGCAGAACCACATGTGCACAGGGAACCCAACCATGTCCCAGGCTCACTCACATATTTTGGTAGAGAAAAGTCAAAGTATTTCAGTGAGAGGGGGAAAGGAAGGCAGCCAGAAAGCACTTGAAACCTGGAGCTCTGCTACTTTTAAACTAAACATCAGTGCACTTCTGCTTATCTCCTTACCCTTGCAAAGACAGCTTTTGCTGAATATCCAAATGTTAATGGAACAAGCCTACAGGGAAGGCAGCCAAGCCAAGTATCTCTGCCCAGAACTAGCTTTTCTTCTTGATTGCTCCATTTCATTTGTCCAATGTTTTCCAGCATGTCTCTTTCTCCTTATTACGCACAGAGCTCATCCTGACATCATCTTAATTCATCTTGACTCGTACAACAGGCTCCCCCAGCCTTAGGTGCCTCCAAATGCATGTGGTTTCCAATGATTAGGCAGGGCCGATAACCATTGCTTCTCATACAAATCCCAGTACGGATGTTCTTTTGCAGGGAAAGAGAGCTGCCTCCGTTGCTCTGGCCTTGAAAGAAGAGAATGAGCCAACAGGGAGTAGCTCAGTCACTGTGTCAACACAGGATTTCTCAGCTGCATATGAACCAGGCATCCTCAGATATAAGTTACAAAGGCAGCACTGTCCTGCATTGTCTTCCCTTCACTTGTCAATCAAGTCCCTTACTGCTGCTTGGGAAGGCAAAACCAGCCAAGGTAGCCAGCCAAACACATCGCACAGGAACACAAGGGAGGTGCCTTGTTTGCACTTGTGCAGGGAGAGAACTGAGAGCAGCTCTGACCAGCGAGGCGGCTGAGGCAGGCGTTCCTGGCTCTGACCCCTCTGACAGAGGACTGTCTGAAAGGACTGTTTGGAAAGCAATTTTGCTTCCTGTTCAACAGATCTTCATTCTAGCAGGTGCCCTACTTTCATACATTAAGAGGCTAAAGTCTGTTCTGCTTCTCCTGTGAGTAGGTGGTTCCTGCTGAGACAAGCAGTGGGCTGAATTTCTTGTCACACAAATTGACTTTACTCTTCTTAGGCTGACAAGTGTGAATGCATCCAGAGAATGAGTTGAACATTTGTCATTTCAGTTGAAGGCTGCCACAGAGCATGAAAAAATTCAAGATCCACTTGACCAGAAAGAGGAACAGAAGTTTTGAGGTTGGCAGGAGAAGCCCATCTGTGCTCCAGAAACTGTTTGAACTTTTTAATACAGAAATTGCTACAATCAAATCTAAAATCTGACATCCAGCCAGCAAACTAAAGTGTATTCCAAGACTTCAGAGTTGCCCTATTATATGTGTCAGCTTTATCCACGACGTGTCACAAACAAAACCTCTGGTAGAACATCTCATTCAGCTTCCTTCCTCCCTCAGCTCTCAGTGCAGGGACAAAGGAGTTCTCTCCAGAACTCATCATCTGGAGGAAAAAACTTGTAGATAATGATGTGAGGGAGAGAAAATTACCTGAGAATGCTCCAAGTATGGTCTTGAGGGATGAAGGAAGGCTTCACAGCAGGGAGGACCCTGGGAGCAGGGAAATATGATTGACCTTCTTCCATCCTTGCTCCTGCCACTTCCGAGGTCTCTCAGGGCAGTGCTATGCAGAGTGGAACTGCTCTGCAAGGATCCTAACCATCTGGCCTTCATTTGACCCATGTCATCATGGCTTTTAAAGTATTCATGCAAATCATTAAGAGGAAAAAAACTCCTTCAAATCATTAAAAGAAAAACCCCTTATCACTGCACAAATCCCCTGACATCATTTGGTTTAGCTGGGGTGAAGCAGAGAGCACACATCAGTGTTTCTGGGGAAAGGCCAAGTGGGGCCATCAAGTGATCCAAAGCAGGCAAGCAGGAACCAATGCAACCAGCTTTGCATCCTCTTGATCTGAGCAGCAGGATCACCTCTGTTCCCCTAGAACCTCATGCCAAATGGCCATATCCTGCTACATGGGTGGATGGGGAAGGGTAATGCTGAAATCTCATCAGTTCAGTGAAAGT
Organism: Semnornis frantzii; assembly: GCA_013399775.1. Taxonomy (NCBI): domain Eukaryota; kingdom Metazoa; phylum Chordata; class Aves; order Piciformes; family Ramphastidae; genus Semnornis; species Semnornis frantzii. The sequence continues at coordinate 64,942 of VWYK01091062.1, read as the reverse complement.
CTGAGGACACTTTAGTGATTTATGGGCATTATTTCAGGTTAGAAGTGCTGTGTGTTCAGTGCAACAAAAACAGCAGGAATTAGCATCCCTTCTCCTAAAGGGAGAAGCAAGAGTACATGGCTGGATACAGGCAGCATGTAAGCACAAAACAGGAAAACAAATAAAGATCTACCAAACTGTAAGAACTCAGGTCTGCCCCAGAGATGAGACAAGAAACTCCCTTTTGCTGTACTACAGTAGAGGAGCAAGTCCTTGCTACTGGAAAACATGTTTGGGTACTCCAAAACTGCAGAGAGAAACAATTGAGAAGAGCAACATATGGGACCTTTGATAGCATATGGCTCTCCTGGTATACAGGGCAGTCTCTGCTTTTAATAAATCAGAGCTTCCTCCATCCTCTTAAATACAGCAGCTTACATGTCCCTTCACAGCTGGTTGCCCAGCCCAGGGGCTAACAATCACTATGGTAGGCTGTAGTTTTATTGCTGTGCAAGTAGACATCTCAGAAAATCACCTCTGCCCCAGCACAGCTCCACACTACCCTGGAAACATCCCAACCAACCAGCCCCATCACCCTCAGCTGCCATTCACCACCTGTCATGGCATGGCAGAAAGCTATGAAACCAGATCTTTGTGCCAGCAAGCTGAGCTTCACAGATGCTAAATACAGATTCTAGTCAAAAAGTGATGGACACAGAGAGTAAAACCAACAGGGACTGTTCTGTTCCTTACAACATACTGACATCCCAGTTAGAGAGCTTTTCCCAGCAACTGCTATGTCCAGGCAGATAAAGTCTAGGTGGGAGGGTGGGGACTTCAAAAAAACATCTTTTCTCAGAAGTACTGAAGAGCTGACAGTGTTGCCCACATGATCCAATCCAGCAGTTGTTCATCATATCACGGGAAAGCTGCAGACTGTCTCCAGTGCACGAATAAAAACAAGGATTTATGATGCAGCAATCAGAAGGTGATTACAGTTTGTCTCAATAGTTACCTGGGGACTAACAGTCTTATACAGATGAAACGGTGAGACTAAAGCTTATTCATTGGAAAAAACCCTCAAGAAGCCCACTGACAGCTGGACAGACAAGGATATTGTTAGAAGTGCAGGTCAGAACAGTGTCCGTCAGCAGGCTGCCAGGGAAACACGCTGCATGAATGGAGCCTGCTGCATATGAAACGCTTAGAGCCTGCTGGAGCAGCTTTGCTTGTAATGAGTGGTTTGTAAGGACAAGAACAAGGGAATCCCTTTTCTTTCACTTGACAGCATTAACTATCTTCTCTCTTCCCCATTAGTTCTGTTAAATCCATTACCATCTGGATGCGTTCCTGTGTGATCTAGTATGGGTGATCTTGCTTTGGCAGGGGTGTTCGTCTAGATGATCATTCAAGGTCACTGTGATTCTGTGATCTGCTAAATAAATTCACAGCCTAGGAAGAACCATTCTCAGTATGGAACCAAAATAAAGTGAGAGGGAAGAAGTGATACTAGGAGGTTGCACACAAAGAAATCAGTGATGGACAGGAGGGTAAATTTCAGGGAACTGGATTTTTCCTTAGGCAGATGAACCTTCGGTGGGCAAGAGAAACAAAACTCACCAAGTTGCAAATCTAGATGGAGTTCTTATTGCAGACCACAGGAGCTAGGTCTCTTCTCTTATGGTTGAAGGAATGCCTCTGTAGTAACTTCTCTAATAAAGAATAAGACTTTTTCCCTAAATAAAAATATTATGGTAAACCGATCTCATTTTAGACCTGAAAAGTCAACACATCTCTACTACAAAGGAGACTAGAAAACAAATAACAGTAAGATATGAACACTCCTATCTTTTACAGTTGAAAAAAACAGTATTTTAATAATACAGGAATGGGAAGACATCATAACCAGAAGCTGCTTACATAGTCACATAAAGAGAATGAGAAGAAAAAAATGTGTGCATTTTTTTCCCCACTATAGATCTTAACTATTTTCCTAGGCCCTGCTGAACAAATGGCTCTGTCCTACCTTTCTGAAAATCAACCAGAAGAACTAATTTGTAAATCCTGCAATGGAGCATAAATTGAAAGAAGCTGCCACTCTTTGGAAAGGCAGGATTAAAACAGAACACTCGGCCTTCATAATTCCAGAGACAGTCCTAACCAACATGAAACTTGCTATGTTCAAATACGAAGCATTATCATCATAAGGAGAAATCAAGCATGGAAACAGGAGAGAATGGATAGCTATGCACTGACTGAACAAGAAGAGCACAGCATTAAATGATGAACTCATAAAGTTGACGATGTGATGCCATTGCGAACAAGACAAATTTCTAAGATGTATTATCACAAGTGTTATATGTATATAACATGAGAGCAATGATTTCATTCTTCTGGAATACTGTATTCATTTTGGGGCACCACAATTAAAGAGAGATGTGGAGAACTGGAAAAAGTCCAAAGGACAGTAATACAAATGATGAAGGTATAGAAAATATGGCTCAGGAAGAATAGATGAAGGAAGTAGATTTGTTTAGTCTACAAAAGAGAAGACTAAGGAAAGATATAATAGCAATCCTCTCACATTTAAAAGGTCAGGAAGATGATGATTGATTGCTCTCCATGTTCACTAAGAGTAAAGGAAGAAAAATCATTTTTACTCAAGGCAAGGTAGATTTAAAGAGGATATTAAAGCTTTCTGAATATCAGCATTGTTAAATATTGCAGCAAGTTACCTAGGGAGGGGCTTATAAGTCAGGCAAATAACCATAAGCATTGTGTAGAAGTAATCCTCCTGCCTAAGTGAAGAGTGATGAAGGAGATCCTTGCAGCCCATTTCAGGACCACAAGACTATAATAAGTCTACGAATTCTCATGTTAACATTAGCCCTAGAAAAAACTCAACACCTCTGGATGCTTCACCCATAGGCTAAACTGATCTTAACAAGGGACAAAATTTCATCCTTGGGTTACCTGCACCTTTCTTTGCTGCTGAGCTCAAATCTTATTAGGTTGGGTTTATCAAATGAAAACTGGTAAGTACATAATAAGCATGCAAATGAATCTGAATGCACATTTTGCTCTGTGCTCGTAACATACCATAGTTTGGCCCTGAAAACCGAGCTTTTTAGAGCTGTTGGACTCCCAGTGTCACATGCAGAGCAAAAAAAATATTTATCATGCAGTATTTTATTGTGATGAGTTATATTTACATTACTGCAGCTCAATTCTTGGTTCAGTAATAAAGATTTTTACTAAAATTTCTTCCCTTAAGAAGTTATTTTGCTGTGGGAGAACAAACTGACAAGAATTTGAGCGTTTTCAAATGTTTGGACATCCCTTGCCCCTGGAGCATTCAACCCCATTAGCTATCATTAGATATCCAGGTTTCTTGCTCAGCACTGGAGATACTCCAAAGCACTCTACAAAGTTTGTTAGACTCCACTATGCTCCCAGAATCTGCCTTTGTAAATTTATTCTGACACCATAAAAACATTGCATCCTTTGGGGAAGAAAAACAATAGCAAATAAATTCAGAGATCAAGCTTAGTTGAGAGGCATTACAAATAGTAGGAGACACAGAAAACACAATTGGAATTAAAGGTATTTCAAAACGCTCTGGGCATAATAATACAAGCAAAGAGCCAGACTATGGAAAAAGCAAGTGAAGTAATTTGGGGAAAATAACCTGAAACAAAGAGCTGGCTCTGGGGGAGCGGGGGCTGGAAGCAGTAGTGTCAGCAAAGGAATGGCAGCAAGGAGCAAATTGTGCCTGAGTTTGAAGACAGCAGGAGCTGCAAGGCACTATAAACCTGAGGGGAAAAGCACATCCTGTTACTAGAGGAAAATCAGAATTGTTTTACTCTGTAACAAGTGTGAATCAGAGAGCTCAGTTCCCTTTCTTGGGGGATTCCTCCAGGCACAGCCCAGCGAGAAGCCATCTGAATATTTGTCTCTGGCAGAAGATACTGATTTCTCCCTCTCCCCTGGCATGCCTTCCAGGTCCAGTACCAGCGCTAAACCCATCCTCACTAGCAGCATTCTTGGAGCAGGAATATCAGACACTTTCACTGTATCTGTCAAATCCCAGGGGGCACAGCACCTCTCTGCTGCAGGTGGGGTGGGAAGAGTTGCCCTTGAGTGTAAAGACAGTCTCTAGTCCCGGCCTCTGAAATCAATTCCTGAATTCATTCAGCTGCTGCATGCATGAAGAAAACCTGCCTAGCCCTGTCCTTTGCTTCACTCTGGCCTTAATTGTTCCAGCAGCCTTTTCCAACCTCCCTGCCAAAGGGCTTGCAATCCTAGTGCTGCCTAGCCTCTGTTCAAAATCCAGACTTGGCACGTTGCAAACACCGTAATCAACCATAATAGTGAGGAATTGGGAAACTGTCCTGAAAGACACAAAAGCCATCCCTCCTGGTCCATAGCACTGTTTCACTGCATATGAAGGTACGTACGCAAGTGAGGTCAAATGTTGCACAGAGGAGTGTGTCACTGAAGGGAGGGACAGAGCAACACGATTGCATGGGGCCAGCTTGATTTGCAACTGCACCCAGACCAAGAAATAAACTACATTATTAGCAAATTGAAAACAGATCTAGCACTGAGCATGGACTCCAGTCATAGTAGGAGCCCAATGCTGCTCACAGAAAGCACGAGTCTGGGGGAGTTCAGAAAGGGTTTGTTGTGGTGATAGATGTTGTCCCTAGATATTTACCCTGTATTATTTAGCTGCTCACCAAATGCAGTGAAAGCTTAATAGCCAACATTCATAAAATTCCTGTTTGTGCTCCAGCAACACACCACCCTTCAGTCACCACAGCTAAAGGGCCTCTACTACAGAGAGGTCTTGGGTCTCCAGGATGGAAAATCAGAAGAGAAGCCATTCACAGCCCCAGCAGTGTCCCTTTTCTAGGCTACTTGCTTGCTGCAATCAGCTGCCAGTTCCCGTGGTTCAAGGATGTGGGTCAAATTCAGGGCTGGTATACCAAAGAAGTTCATTGGGGGTTATCGAGCACAAGCATTTCAAAGCTGTATGTAAAGAACTGCCTCAAAAGCTTGAGGCAGAAAATGCCTGGAGACAGGATATTTTTGGGTGGGTAATGAGATTTCCTTGCCTGCCACAGAGGCTCTGAAGACAGAATTCAGCAGGGACCTATAGACCTACGCCAAACACACACCCCCCAGCCAGGAATGCTAATGAATTCCCTCAATAGACTATCCACATCTTCCTTTTCCACGTGCAGTTCTCCCTGTTCTTCAGCCCAGGCAGTTATTGTGTGGGGCACTGATTCTGACAAACACCTAGGTAAGTAAAATACATTTCAGATATTTTTTTGGCACATAGTACTGTTTTCTGCAAAAATAATAATATTTGTTGACGTAATTATATAAATATACATTTCTCCAATTATACTAACATTTAAAACTGTGGGAAAACATACCAAGCTTTAACTTTTCTCTCCCCTAGGGAAAATGCTTCTTTCAGGATACATCCAGACCTGCTTCTGGCAGGTATCAGCTTCACAGCACATAGAACGAGAGGAGGCAAAATGATGCCTCTAGGGAACTCTACTTGGAATCCTTTCCCGTAAGAGGATAAATGTAAGCTCTGGTGGGGTTACAATAGGCAGAATATAAGGTATCAGAGTCTCTACAGTACTACACACATCTCATACCTTAATGCCTCCCCACACTCCCAAACCCCTGGTGCAGTCTGACCCCATCCTTTCGAAGCCCAAACCTCAATGCACACCAAGCAATCTGTTTCCATTCACAGCCAAGGTTTGCTGAGCTGCCAAATAAGCCACTTCCTTGCCAAGTCCATACATTCTCATCCTCAAGGAAAGTGGAATCTGTAGATGACAATTCCCACAAAACAATGTCTCTGTATTATATTCGTGTTAGGGACTGCTTCAAAAAACAGTACTTGAGAGAAGGCAGCCTGTGCCCTGCTGTAAGCTATGGGGCTGCTCTCCTAGTGATGCATGGGGACCCTGGGGTTCTCCCCAGTCCCCCCATCAGCTCACTGGAGATGCTTTTGGAGACCTCACATGACAAACACGGCAGAACCTGTGTATTGACACTGTGCTAGCACAACCCCTTGGCCTGATGGTGGGGCCAGAAACAGGACTCCCATGGCCTTGCCACATCAGAGGATACATGAATGCCTGCAGTAATAGCACTGCTCTGCTCTACACAGTTTATCATGTCCAAGCTTGAATAGCTGCATATCTTCTGTACAGCCTGCAGCATCACTGAGCTGCAAGTAAGGATTACTCCATGAAGCAGGATACTTACTGCAATTGAACTGATAAGCATATAAAGAATTAGTTACACATGAAGAGGAAGTCCCAGAAATCCTGAATTCTGATATTCCAGTCTAAAGAAGGTAGGTGTCTTATTCCTTTGAGCAACTCTGGAAACCCAGGTGTACACTGTAAAGGAGGTACCTGAACAGAGGTTGTTCAAGCAGCTCTGGGCATCAGGAGCTCTGGATTCAGTTCCTGACAGTTTGTTTTCCTTTCCCTGCATGTACTCAAGCACTCTTTAATTTAGCTTGAATGACAATTCCTGTCTCAGAAGTGCTTGGTGAGCAGCCAGCAGTAACCCAGTAATAAAACACCTTCCCACTGCTCATAAGAGAACACAAGGGAATTGTACTGGGAAGCACTCACCTTGGAGAAGAAGTGCAGGTAGCCTGCAATGGATCAAGCCTAGCTTCTTCATTTCTTTCTCTCTCCNCCCCACCCCCCCTTGCTAGTCTTACTTCTCTGACAGCTGATTCTTGTGCTTTTGGCTAGAACAGCACACAGCCAAGACATATGTTTGCAACACTACTTACTGTAATTCCTTACTCAGACGGGAAACCAAGCATCATGAGAGATACTCCTCTATTCAGGGTCTGGAAGGACCATTTAGGAATAAACTCACACTAACTCACTGGATATTTTCCCTGCTATGATTTCAGGGCTAGAATCAGCTTCTGTTCTAAGGCAAAAGCCATGTGATCACAATACACCACAGCCCAGAGCACAAAGATGACTCTGAGGGCACCAGAACATAGAACCCCTGGCCCAACAATAGCCAGGATGGTTGCAGGCTACCAAGGACTATTTGCAAAAAGGGATGCCTAAAGTCAGATCTCACAGTTGTCCTACATATCTCAACAATGGACTCAGCTTTTTAAAAATCTCTAAAACACTGCACATGGTGACTTTGGAAAGAAAAGAGTTCCATTTCTGTCTCCAGTGAGACAAAAAAGCCTTGACACTGAACCACAGCTTCTCCTGAGCCACTGTTTTTAGCTAGGCGCATGCTAGGGAACTGGATCAAAGTCACACTTTTAAGCACCTGGTTTTTGGTCACTGAAGTACTTTCCTGGTAATGGTATTGGTGTGTGACCATGAGAAATCATTTGCCAGGAATGCCAAGAGTTGAAGGAATTAAAAACTCGGGATGATCTTCAAAGGGAGCTAGGGAAAATGTGCCACTTAATGGCACATCCTAGCTGCTGTACTGCCTTATCAGGAAGCAAAGATGTTTTTTAGGGATTGAAGGAGTAGCACACTTGTACCCCATGACAGTTTTTGCAGACCAGATGTTGGCAAGAAGGGAACCACACCTCACCTCTTTAAAAAATATTTACATCATCTACTCTTATTTCCTTCTTCCTAAACTTACAATTGAAATCACAGGGATTGTGTGGAAATTTGGACATGAAAACAGCATTATTCAGAGTTAACTTCAAATCACTCGTATCACAGTTCCCTTCACATACACCTGTCTTTTAGAGTCCTGAGGAAGCAGGTAGTCTCCCAAGGGAGTTCATCCCACATGGTGGGATCAGAAAACATTGCCTCCAGTTCCAGTATCGTTCAACGTAAATACAAGTCTGATGTGGTCTAGTTTCATTGCTGTTTGGATTGTCAGTTTGATTTGTCCTAGGCTGTTGTAGGTTACATACTGCTTTACAGAGGCATTCAGCAAAGCAGAAACCCAGAAGCTAATGACAATTTCCTAAGAAGTTCAATCTCATAGTAGCTGCAAGCTTTGCCTGAAGTTGCAGCATGATATTCTTTCTCTTGATCCCTCTTCCTCTTTTTTTTTTTTTTTTTTT
>VWYK01091062.1:42904-56130 GCA_013399775.1 Semnornis frantzii | reverse complement strand
GAAAAAAAAAAAAAAAAAAAAAGAAGAAGAGGTCACAGACTCAACTAGCTTTGTGAAGCCATAAAACAGTTTGTAAGGTTCATAAAACCTCAAGAGCCAGAAAATATTCCACTCCTGATTTCCTCTTACTTCAGCTTCAGTCTCACTTCACACATCGTAGGATGTTATGAGCTCTCTCTTCTAGCAGATTGTAACTTCTACACTCAGAGCTGATTACATTACCTTCAATCTTCCTTGACATCTCCATGCTGGTTTGGAACCTGCACTTGAGCATAATCCTCATGTAATGTACCTGACTCTCCTGCTTACAGGCCGATTGTGAATGAGCACTGGTGGGGTTAGCTGGCTCTGAAGTGATGTCAAGCAACTGTTTGCACAACAGCATATAAGTCTCTGACACATAATTCTCTATTTTTCTTTAACATTCTGCTGAATAAACAAAAAAAACATTCAGCTCCTGGGTAAGCAGAGTGCATCATCTCTGCAGCACCTCCAGGTGAGTACAAAGTGATTTGGGGAAATAGGAAAACTTTATATTTTAAATCAAGAGGCAAGCTTGAGGTGCCCTCCACCTCCTAAAAGCCACATTTCTGGCTCAGTAATGTCCTGAAAAAAAGCAGGATTTTCAGAGGGAAATAATTTATGCTGAAATCAAGCCTGTAAGAATGCTCCCAGAGCCCTGAATTCCTGGTAGATCCTATGACTCAGATCCATACATCCCATAGCCAGTGTAGCCAGTAGTTGCCAATTCATGCTTCTGCCAAACCCCAATCAGGCAGTTTCAAGCTTCTTACAGGAAATGTGGTGGAGCCTCTGCAGCAAAAACACCCTGGTCATTTTTTCTGACTGACACCACTACGAAGGCAGATGAGGTCTTGGGTCTGTATAGAACAGAGGGTCCGGATACAGTCAATACGTGAAGATTCCATGGCACTTTCAAGGGCCCAGGCTCACATCCCATTCAATCCACTTCTAAAAGTATTTTACTGAAAGCTATCTAAGATTTGCTTTAGCCTTCTTGAAAACCTGTATGGTGCCAATGTAGGAAGCTGTGAGATGGAGTTCCTGGAGAGGATCCACCTGTGTATGGTGCTTTGTGTCAGCTTAGCAGTAGGAAATGGCATCAGCAGTGGACCTGGTGCCTCTTGGGTCATCCTGACAAACAAAGTAACTCCTGTCTTGCCAGGTTAAGAATAGCTCTGCCACAGCATTTTACAGGCTGAAAAAAAGGCTAGATATATTTCCATCCTGACTCCTCGAGAACCTATAATTACACAAACTGCCAAATCTGGTCCTGTCCATGGCAAAGCCTGAAAACACTCTCAAGGGCCTTGTCCACACCATCAGTGGTTGCGACACCTGATGACTGTGACATTGGTCACCTCTGAGTGATGTTCATGCACGGGGCATGGCAGTTGCATATACATTAAAAACAGAGCCCTTGACCTGATTCCAGCTTTCCTGGTGAGGGCAATTCAGATTGACAGGAGAACTCAAACACTCCTCTCTCAGCCCTTTGCACTGTTTGACAGCTCTGACAACCTCCAGGGGCTGCAAAGGAAGCCTGTGAGCTAATGGTACAGGGAGACAGACAGAAAAGAGGCTGACTCACCAATGATAAAATCCAGCCTAGAACAAGAATATCAAAGAAAAATCCTGCCATTTTGGACACTGGTAGATGTACAAACCTCTCTTAACTATCTAAAAAAGTAAAGTCAAACCCACATTATTTTTATTCAATTAAGAAGAATGTATACATTGGGCCGAAGCAGGCACCAGCAAAAGTCTTTAGCTCAAACAGCAAGAGACTGCCAAAGGCACTAATAACTGGAAAACATCTCTTGCAGCAGAAGCTGTGCAGGCTACAGTCGGGACTGCTGCATCTGCAATCCACAGCACAGTGCAGCCATCCTGCTTCACTTTGCTGGCCTGCCCTCAGGCAACTGCATGGAAACAACCATTCCTTGTTTGAGCAGCAAGTGAGGGAGCCCATCATATGACTACCACGCACAAACTGGGTACTTACTGGGGCCAGCAAGAGGCAAAGGCACGGAGACTTCAGTTTTGGTTTGGTTTTTTTTAACACAGCAAAAAGCTAGCAAGAGCTTTTTGAAACAAATCTTTACATGTGTGCTAGGAAGCCTTGATGTAAAACATGATGGAAGTATTAAATTCAAATACTTTGCAGTAAACACTTGTTAATCAGTCTTGATGAACAGAAGCGTCATTCAAATTGGAATTTAATTAGAGTATTAGTCATTTATTGAACATACATCTTGCATTAATCTTGGCTTTTCCCACACAACCCATTCAGTATTTCTTAAAAGACAACCAAATGCTTCTAGAGCCTTCTGAAGATCCAGAATCCTTCAAGCACAGCAGCTCCCATTGTGCCTGCAAGAAACCCCGAGCTGTTTGAAACATGGTACTAATCACAGTCACAGTCAGCAGTCACAGGGCTTTATCCAAATAGGGAATTTTAACCCAACGAAACAAATGAGTTACTTATGGAAAAGGAACTCTCCATTTTTGCAACTGCCACATCCAAACAGGAAGACAGACCCTATCTGTAAACCAATCTGGATAAGTGGCTGCAATTTTCCTAAGTTGCCTTTAAAACATGGGCTTTATTTTCAGTTCAGCTGGAAACGACCTTGTGTGACTTTGGTTGTAGTCTCTCCTCCTCAGTCTGCAAATTATTATTCTGTAATAGGCAGAAGGACCTCACTCATATTACTGGTGTGCTGTAGCCAATGTGCTATTTCTTGGAAAGAGCAAGGCTGCCACAGTCCAGGACTGGAGTCTGAGAGTTCTCTGTGAGTTACATTCATTACATAGCAAGAACAACTGAGAAAAAATAAACACTTCTCGAGTCTATGACTAACTGAAGCTGTAAATTTCAAACACTTATTACAGAGCCATAGCTTAGTAAAACAACACAAGACGTGTTACATATCAGAAGGTAACCTTTAAAGGAGGAGTTGTGCTCTGGGGAAAGTTTTAAAACAGAACAGGGTGAAGTTTATGTGCCTTTTTTCATGTGGTTCTTACAATTAGCCAAACTGTCACAGAAAATCATCCCTGAGGTCTGGATTCAATCCAGCCTTCTCTAACATATATCCCATCATCCTCCCTACTACTGAAGTATCCATACCATATCAGTGAAATAATTAGAACTGGTAAACAGTTTTCCAATATTTTTTCCAGTCTTTGCTTACAAATTTCCCCTTCACAGGCTGCAGGCATTCATCCCTCTTTTCATTTACTAGAGCCAGACATAACTTTTCCCAAGGGACCAAAGCACCAGATGATTCCCAAACCATTCTTAACACACATCTACCCAGTGTAAGCAATCTATTACTTAGGCTTCTTGCCTGGTCATTTGGGGCACATGGCATGATTGCTGATACTGACTACATGGACTTTCTTGGCTTGAGTATATTACCTTTGTTGCAAAGTTAAACAGCAAACCAAAATCTCTTTCTTGGCTAAATGCATATTTGCTGCAGGGTCTTTTTTTTTTTTTTTTTTTTAATCACTAAATCTTTACCCATCAATAATGCAAATCTTCTAATGTGCAAGAACTTGCAAAACAGCAACAAGTGAAAGTTGCACAAAAGGACCAGATAGTAATTCTGCTTCTGGTTCACCAAAGTGTTTGCAAACAGGTTTCAGCATTTCAACCACTTCTCCATACAATTGTAAAGCGCAGCCGCAAAGAGCGCTGGGGTTGTGTTTTTGACCAAGATATTTAGGTGTTCAGACCTGGGTCTTGGCTTGTTGTGTAATGAAGATATATCTTGCACATTGGTGGGAGGCCGAGGACGGTCCTTGGTTTGAGAAAGTTCAGTTCTGTGTAGTGGGGAGGGGCCATTATAAGTGGAGGTCACAGTTCATAGTATCCAAAACACTCTCAGACATCATCTCAATTACTAGAACAGCTGGGATGAAAACGTACATCAAGAGAATATGTTGCATATTTTCTTCTCCATTTTCTTCCTGGTTTTTGTTTTTCTCAGTTTCAACCAGTGAGAAAAATCTGTCTGGGTGAGGAAATATGTAAACGTGTTAGCCCATACAAATATCTGGGAAATACCTACTCTATATACAAAGAAAGAGTTAACAATGGAAAGAGACAGCTGGTGACTGCACCATATGCAGCAAGAGAACAATCTCGATGATTTTTTTCCATATAAATAGATTCCATCTGAAAAAAGACCTAATAGGGCAGCAAGGTATTTTGTATCAATGGTGCACCTGAGTTTTATGAATGATACCTTAAAATAACAGGCTGATGTTGGTTATAAAATAACCACTGCTTAGCATACCCAGTTTGGTGAAAACAACAACTGTGTCTCTAGCTGTAGCATGTAATTGTGGAACCACAAGACAGGAAACATTCTCCATGTTCTTCAGTCAGGTTGTTGTCTATACACTGACAGGGCTGTTTATTTTGATTATAGAGAGTAGTTTGAAAGAGCAACATCCATGCTCTCAGCTTTGGTTTTCATCTACATGGGCAGTTGTAGACGTTCCCTGCTCGATCTGTTCTCCAGGTTTTCACATGGAAGTGATTGAGACATGCCAAATCTACCAGCAGCTTCTCATTAGTGGCTCCTCCTTGATTATGACATCTGGTAAGGCTGATGACAATAACAGAATAAAAACGTGAAGTTCAGTCATTTGGAAATTACTTAAGTGAAGGCCATTTTGCACAATATGATGTTGAAATGTTAGGAATGATTGAGGCCAGATTTATAGCTCAGGCAGTCTTGCATCTGTATTTCATTTAGGAGTCATCGATACAAAAAAACACCTATAAAAAAAATTGTAATCATTTCCCAACTGGCCCAAAGCTCTGAATATTCTGTCAGCAATAAAATCTACACCACAAAACATTGTTCTTGTTGAAAGGAATTTCCAGAGTATTGTTGTATGGCTAGTCCAATAAACCTGTACTAGTTAAGGTTGTCAGCATCCCACTTTTGGATCTTCAAAATTATCTTCAACCGCTTGTCAATTGGAGAGATTCCTATAAGTTCTGTGGAGCACTCTTATAGGAGAGGTTTGTGAGCCCACTCACAAACTTTTAGCTATGAAAAACATACACAGAATTTGGAAGCAGCTTCTTATACATCCTCCTTCAGTAACTAATGGTCATTCTGCAGATTGGCATGCTGAAGAGGTGTCTTCCCAGACATGAACAGAACAGCATGACAGAATCGTGCAGAAACAGGAGAAGAACTGCACATTTGGTAGCTGCACTGTTACCAAATTACTACCTTTCAGAATTATGCAAAACTCACTTCATTTGCAGTGATGCTTTCAGTGCTGAGCAGTTGATGAACACACCCGATCAGTTGATGGCACAGTGAGCACAGACAGATTAAACTGTATTTAGTGCTACTCAAATATTCTCCTTACTTAGCACAGCGCAGAAAGCTTAGTAAACTCTTCTGTATGAGACACTTAACACTGCCACACGCAATCTAAAATAGTCCAAGGAGCTCAGGTTTATAAAACAAATGAAACCACTTTTGTCAAGCCAGCCAGCCATGCATGTACTGCTTTGCAATGAAAGCTAAGCACCTAATTAAGTGCCTAATCACACTGAGTGCTCACCCACAAGAGAAACATGCATTCAAATGTCTCCCATGGCTTTAGAAGGACAAATAATAGTTCTTTCCCAACAATGTAGCTCCTCTGTTTGTAGACCGTGTAAGGCAAGGTGATAAGACAAAAGTCTTACTCCAAATAAAACAGACGAGTGTGCTGAGAAGAGATATTTCCAAAACAGTTGAGGAATCATTGCCAGCAGAAAAAGAGTGGGTTATTTTTAAAATTTTTGCATGCAGCTGAAGTCCATGGTTGGGTCATAAACTAAGATGCTCTGATTAACTTCAGAATTCCTGTTTGGCAATGTTCTGACCTTAGAGCTAAGAATCATCTTTTTTACCCATCTGCCAGACCCTCCTACAGGCTGATGGGGAAACTGGATGAGTTTTGGTAGGAAGCATCTGACAAGATTTTTTGATGGATTGCTGTACCCCTAGAACTATCCTCCTCCCTATAGTCCAGCACTACATTTGCAAGAAACAATCAGAAAAGAGAAAAGATTGCAGCAGTGTCCCCTTCTCACTGTCCTTTTCTATAGACAGGAAGTGGACAACACTGAATACAACGATGTAAACTCTATGAATCAGGGGAGGGGATTCTTTTAACATTTGCCTGTTGCTTTTAAACTAAATGGGTTGCTCTCTGGAAGGAAGATGTTGTTGGGGTTTTTTTATTTATTTATTTCTAAACCGCATTGCTCTGCTCTTTTTTGTAAAGGTTTTGCCATCTCCTTTCAGCACCACAGTCAAACAGGATTCACTCATCCCATGCGTTGGCTGAGGAGAGGTCCAGCTAGGTACACCAGTTGGCGCTGGAAAGTCCTGAGCACAAGGGAGCCTGTCCTGGCTTACCAGCTGCCTTTTCCACCACACAGAACACTGGCCCTGCAGCTTAGTTATGCAGGGAAACCAGTAGGGAAAGAGATGTGATTTACATCAGTGGTGTAAGTATGCTGTCATCCACAGGCCATTAATAAGGTCCTGAACTGATACCGTGTCAATAAGCAACCCAAGAGCTTGTGGCCAGTTCTTGCACACTGACAAAAAGCTACTCCTCTTGGGAAGGTGTCTCTGACACTTGAGCACTTTGTTTGCAACCTTCCTTTCTGAGGTTACCACTATCTACCAGGGTACCTTAGGGCACCAGAAGGGAATAACAAGAGTTACACAGTATCCACAAAACAAGATTTAAATATATGACATCCTATAAGTTGACTGATATGAAAAGGGATTTTACCTCATACAACATGGGGGACATTAAATGCATATCATAAAATGTACTTAATGTAGACTCTTGGCTTAGCAGTCATGACACCTGGATTTTCCACCTCCTCTTGTTAAGTTTCATCCAAATAAAACAAACTAGAGGAAATGGACTAATGGATGGACTCAATCTTAAATGTCTTTTCCAACCTATACGAATGTGATTCTATGATTCTAAGCTGAAAACAATAATCAGTTGCAAATAACGCAAAATGGACCCTTCTCCATTGCAACATGGCTAAAAGGATCTCTCCTGTCATGAAGCATGAAAAGAGAAAAAAATTTACAGTCAGTAAAAACAAGTTGCATATACCTCAAATATCTTGTGAGCTAGTAATGTTTGCAAGCCACTCTGAAGTTGTGGCACTTATTGCAACTCAAATGAACGCTTGTATGAAGAGTTGTGGTTGCATATGTTGAACGCCATAAGGCAGAGCACTGAACAGAGTAGCTAACCAGGAGGCTGATCTGGTTTTACCAGAGCAGCTCTGTGCACTGAGATAAATGCCTCATGAATCTTTCTCAGGCAGGCTTCAAGTCTAAGGAGAAATTCTCTTACCCATATCTGAAATAGACTTCCTGACCAGTAAACATTCATATGCAGAGCTGATCCTGCAGGGAGCTTGATCTCTTTTCTCAGCTGTAGGCACCAGACTGCTGAACTGTAGTCCCAAAGATCTAACTGGACTAATTCACACTTTTGTTTAAAATGTCCAGATGACATATTATTTAGAACTGCTTGTGATGGAGATCACTTCCTGATTAGGCCATGGTCCTGAAAAACCACACCAACCTACTCAGTTCAACTTTAAGGCAGACCTCTGGAGTCAATAACTGATCTCCTATGCTCAAAATTACATCATAAATGGTTTGCTGAATTGATGGTGATTACAGAGAAAGCAATAGCCTGCAGTAAAGGTAAAGGCCCCAGAAAGACACTAATTGTTGGCAGACAAAAGCAACTGTTAACAAACATGAGAAACGATAATGTCAATATACACAAAGTAATTATGTGTACACAAAATTGCAATATGAACCCTGTATAGCTCTGAATAAAGGGCTTTGTTTGTGAAACTGGCTATTTCTCAATGCTTAGATGCCTGAGAACAAGTTTAAACATAAATCAAAGTTAAGCCAGGAGTCCTCATCACTAGTGCTAAGTCTTTGAGAGTCTGGACTGCACAACACCTTTCAAATAAAAGATATTTCCATAACAGATGCTGTTTATTTTCTTCTACTTCCCTGTTGGCAAAGACACTGGCTGACCAATTTATTTTTCCACTTGTTACAAATTTTCTGGCTGCCCCTTCTGATTGTAAACATTAGTGGAAAAAAACCCCAAACATTTATTTGTTTGGAAGTGCTCTCTTGGGAAGACTGATAAAAGCTATTCTTCAAAAACCTGAAGCATAGGCAAAATTTGAGATGAAATTACCTTGGTGTTGCCAAGTCCTGTGGTTTTCATCCTACCTCTTCAACATGCAGGACTTTTCACCCGAAGTGAGTGTTAAGAAAAAGAAATGCTAATCCTGAATTCTGTTTTTAGCCTCACTGCTTACTGAAAGAAAACATTTGAAAGCACCTGAGAAGCTCCCGCACAATCTCTTCACCTGCTGTCTCCCCACAGACAGCAGCAGCACGGGGGCAGTCAAGCAGCAAAGATACTCCAGAGGGAAAAAATTAGTTGGGTTTGTATCAGTGCAAACCAGGACCATGATGCTGCTGTGGACATGGTCATGGGCACTGAACAACAGCCTGGATGCTCATCCTATTACACAGAATGAAGGGGGTTTGCGTGTTTCCAACCATTCTGCTCAATAAAAAAAACTGGAAAGTGTCCCAGACAAAACTGCTCAACATGCAGAGAGAGAGAAAAGATAAGGTAACAACTGTGGCTTTTTTGCTTGGTTGAGTTTTGTTTGTTTGTTTGTTTTTAAAACTGATTTTGACAACAAAATGGAGTTACAGATTGCTGACTTCTTAGCAAAGGTGCAGGATTAACAATGTTAATTTACTTTTGAAAATGTACATGTTAGCCAGGGGCAACAAAGGTTTATTCCTCATCTTCCTTACAGTCTGCAACAGACACTGGCTGTTCAACTAAGGTAGATTTCTTTTCATTAAATAAGACTCAAATCAAGAAAATTTGTCAATGAAACACTTGCAGTACTTCTGTCAAAGGCAAAAATGTCTGGTTTCATACTCAGACTGGTTAAAGATTTTTTAACACATGTTACTTTCCTGTTCCTATGGTCTTCAACATCACCTGAGCATCCTTGAAGGAAACCAGTCTGTAGGTGATATCAGTTCAGATGAAAGGGATTTCTGTGTGGCTGTTGCTCTAACCATTAGTCAGTCTTTGGCACCTTTGCCCCACACAATGAACAAGGCAGAAGAGATTCTTTCATCCTATCACTTGTGTCCTGGAGAGCTTGCACTGGAAGAGAGTAGCTGTCCTGCTAAAATTTTAACTCTTTTTCCCACCAGAAGGCCCTTTTTGAGACTGCTTCCTCCATGTGGGTGATTTCTGCCTGGAGTTTATCCTGTGTGGTCTCCTGCTAAATTCTTTTGTAGCGGAAGTTTGTGGCTAATCAGAGAAAACATTCAAATCACTCACATTTGGAAAAGCCATCCTTGCTTTCCTTGGGAAAGCACAGCTTACAAATATCTTGCTCTAGGAAGTTCACATTTTTTATTGGTTTTTCTTCACAGGGAACTCCCTGGCAAAGAGACACGTAAGTTTGCAGTGATTCTGCAATTATCTCCCACAAGTTTTAACTGCTGAAAACGCTGAACTCCCTTTTCTTCTCTTTAAAGAAGATAATTCAAGAAAAAGTTAATCCTCTGGAAGTGAAAGCTTTGTCTGGATCTTTGAAGCAGCATGCAGGAGAGTTCAGCACCAGCCTGCTGTGGGAACAGAGTGCTGTATTCCTCAAGTTCCTTGGACAATCCCAAACATAAATGGTCCCCATTTTGGAAGCAGGGAGAAACCAACCCCTGCTTGTTTCACCTGAGGGCTGTATTCAGACTGCTCTTCTTGGACAGGAGGATGGATGGATGGATAGGATTCTGCTAGGATCCAAAGTGCTCCACACAGTAAGCTCTTCCTCAGCTGTAAGCATGCTGTATTTCACACTGCAAACCCAGACTTCAGTAGCAGCAATTGCTGATTATCTGATTGGCAAATCGTGAGACCAAAGTCTTCCTGATGGGCTGAAAATCCAGTTAATAGCCAGGCTTTAGCCACTTCCAGGTGGTATGACATGAGCTGAGGCAAGCTGATTACTGAGTAAATGCAGATAGTTTCAGGGAAATTAGTTCCATCAACTGTCACAGCAGCAGTTTGACAGCAGGCTCCACAAGTTCACTGGGAAGAGATAATGTCCATCATTCCAGGCTTGCCATTTCTTAGAAAGTGATTTACTCTTGATCTCTTTGTTCCGATGTTCACTCAGATAGTTTGACTCACTGCAGCCCAGCTGAAAAAGAAGCCTTGAGCAGTCATCTGTCTCGCATCTCCCCAGCATCCTCCCTGTATTGTTCATCACACAGCATTTATACACCCATCTCCACCTGAGCTATGCTGGATAAGAAAACAACCATTATGACAGCAGAGAAAAACTTCCAGCATAGCCAGTGTTAAAATACAGGTCATGGGCTATTGCTCTATGACATGCCATCATACAGGAAGCACAAGACTCACTATTTTCCTCTACCTTCATTGCTCAGGATGGTGTTCCTACCTCCACTGTAGGCACAGTGCTATTACTTTCACCTCCCACTCACCCCTGTCGAGCCTCAGTAACTCACAGTTCCTGTGAGGATAGGGTAGAATTAACCAAAATTTACAGATTAAAGAGCAGGGCACAGAGCAAAAGGCCAAAAGTAGTTATTTTGAGAAATTAAGGCTCTAATTCTTTTGTTTGGTTTTGACATCCATTTGAAGAGTGATCATCATAGCTCCTTTACATTCTCCCTAGATTAATGCTAAAGGCAGACATCTAACTACTTCTATCAGTGCTATGCCAGCTGGAGTGCTTACACATAGTTAGGAACATGATTTGCACGAAGTCTTTACAATATGTTCCTAGGATTTGATCAGCATTAACCATTTAGGCATGCTGATATTGTGACAGCATCTTCCCAACTGCTCTGCAACACTACACATCACCTCCAGACAACCCCAAGCCACCACACAGCCCTCCTTCTGTACACTCAACATACAAGTCCATGACAGTGATTAACCAGCCTCACATGCAAACAATTACCCAACTTTTCAGGGAAGTCCCCAAGACTCCACACTTCGCTTTGTCTTCATAAGACATTTTTATCATGATGAATAACCCATTTTCAGCACTGGGAAATTCCTTCTGGGACAGGTAACTTTCCTAGAACTACAAACTGTTTGTGCAGCTCTCATAGGCACACATAAAACAAAGAGAAGGATCCACAAGAGAAAAAAGGGCCAGAGGTGGTACAACTACAAGAATTTGATCAGAACAAAGCAAATGGAAACTGATAGGAAGAAATGGCTCCTAGACCAAAGAGAAGTCCAGGAAAGTGACACATTTCTTATTATTTAAGACCATTAAATGTACTCTGGACAGCATACAGGAAGGAATAATTGCCTTTAGCTTCCACAAGCATCATATGCCAAATAACTTATTGTAGCAGTATACTGCAGAAATAGCTTGCTGCTACAGCATTTGTTTTCTGTGTCATAATTTTGCAGAGATTTCAGCTTCACAGAGAGACTACTTTTGTCACTCAGTCTTGTCAAGCGGCAGAAAGCAGTATCCTACTCACACCCAACCTTCAAAATCAACTGAGCCTTTTTCGCTCCCTACTGACAGAGTCTGCAGCCAGTATTACAAAATCCTTCCATGTCCCTTTTCCTAGGCAGAATATTAAGTTACAGAGTGCAAATGCAAATGAGCCTCTATATAAATATCCTTCTATTCCTTGGCACAAGAGTTCACTGAGATTTTTGGTGTAAATTGTACTTTCAATCATGAAAGCATCACAACTACAGGAAACAAGTAAACATGTTAAACCAAGCAGCACATTTATGTCTTTATGCTCCTGGTGTTATAATTGCCCAGATCAGCAAGTCAGCCAAACATGGAGCAGCCTTCTTCTGTCCTCCAGGATGCCTTTGCAATAGAGCTGATTGGGATCTGGTGCTTTTCCTATTACAGGGTTGAAACAACCAGAACAGTGGCAGTCCTGAAGCCAGTATAAGGGCATACTAACAGAAACTGTGCACACTGCTCTATGGACCTGTGCTAACCTGGCAGCAAACTTGAAGGAGCACACAACCTCCCCAGATACAACCTCCTCTTGCTGAGAGACCCCAAGGAAGTTTGTGGTTTTGTTTTTTCACAATGGCTCTGGGGGGTTGTTTCTATTTCATGGGAATGTTTTGGATGGTCAGCTGAAGGGAGTATCCAGCTCCCCTGACACCAGTTACAACCTCACTGACCTCTCTAAAACCCAGGTGTGCAGCTCCTTCAATAGCAGCTCTAGCTATGCTGTCCTGGAGGAGACACCACCACCAGCAGAGATAAGAGGCAGTTGTTTCTGAGAGTCTGTTCTGTATTACATGAGAAAAGATTGTTCCAATATGTTGTGTTGGTTTTATGAGACACACAAGTGTCCACTGGGACACAAGGTGTAATTATAGTGCAATTTCAATTAAGAGTCAAACTGTGGTCCTGTAAGGTAAAAAGGTCAGGGCTATATCTAGCAAAGCAGCTGGATGGTGGCTTTGCACTTGGCTGCAAAATGAAGGGAAATCTTAAACGGGGCCAAAAATATCCCTGTCTTCAGCCATGATTTTCTGCCAAGCATCAATCCCAGAGCAAATTCTGAAAGGATATTTGCCTGGATTTGCAATTTAAACAATGTATTATACACTCCTTTGTTTTAGCAGGTTCAGGCTGCAAATCTCACTCTTTCCAGAAAGCTTTTTTCCTTCCCCAGCTTTGATTACAAAATAACTAGCTGAAGCAATTCTCCTTCATAGTGAGAGTTTCTCAGCTGTTGAGTTTTAGATTATAGAAAAAAAACAAAACTGGCACCCCATCCTTATGTAGTTTAACCAAAGGAGCAAACACAGAAAACAGATTCGTCATCAACAGTGGGAAATTATCTCAGAGCACCTCCTAGGGGACAAAGACTGAGAAAACATCTGGAAGAGAATTTGATGAACTACTAACTCGGACAGCAGTCAGCACAGTATTCAAAAGGGAACATCAAAGCAGCATAACTTATTTGAGCTCTAAAATTCCCTGGAAATGTGCTCAAAAGGTGTGGGACAGTCCTTAACTTCAAAAGTCAACAGCTAGA
>VWYK01091062.1:12598-42814 GCA_013399775.1 Semnornis frantzii | reverse complement strand
AAGGAAAAGGAAAAGGAAAAGGAAAAGGAAAAGGAAAAGGAAAAGGAAAAGGAAAAGGAAAAGGAAAAGGAAAAGGAAAAGGAAAAGGAAAACAGAGATCAGGTAAATGGGGCCTTGGGGCTGGGGACTGGGACGGTACTGTAGGTGAATCAGACCCAGCATGCAGTAGTTTGTTAGGGTTTGGATAAGTGGCTTTACCAAAATTCCAAGCCATTAGACAACAGGAAAATATTTTTTCTTCAACTAGATCTTACCCTAGAAGTAAATTCTTCCAAGAATTTGGACTACCTGCAAATTCCGTGCAGCTGCTTTTACTCGGTTGTAGATATGCAGGCAGATTACAGACTTAATGACATCCTGAGTCTGGCTTACTGCTTGGGACCTGCAAATGTTCACACATGTCCGCAAATGTTGCTAATCACAAGAACTGCAGATAGCAACAAGCTCCCCATCCCAGCCCCCTTTGAAAGTGTCTCTACCATCAACTGGAATATTATCTATCCTATTAAGGTTTTGGCAGCTACAAATGGGAATCTGGTTTTGAATCTGAGCCAGCTACGAGGTCAGACAAGTGTTCATGTCAGCCAACCATGATGTGTCATCCAATTTTAAGTGCAAATAACCTTACAGCAACTATGTAGGAGGGAGTCTAGCGGAGTGGCATCTCTGTGTGGCTTACTCCAGAAATAGAAGGTACAGCCTGTGGAAGGAAAGGCTAAGTCAGTCATGAAAGCAATGAATTTTACATTGGCCTGGAATAGGATTGCCTTTCCAAACAAGGAATACTTTGCAGAAATAATTGCTATCCGTCTGAAGTCCACTAAACAAAGATTCCCTAGGGCAAGGTGGGAAAAAAAAAAAAAAGTGGTCATCGAAAACTGCCCAGAAGATTTGGGTAGAGATAAAGTGAACTTGGAAAATAATGTGAGAAACAGAATACAAGACTGAATTTACCACTCCTAGATGTCATGGGCAAGGAGCAAACTATGAAAAAAATCAAACAGGAAAAGTGTCACATTACTAACTCAGCGACAATATCCAAAAACCTGCAATGGGCATAGGATCATGGTAGCTACCCACATCACCAGTGGATCTGACAGCAAATGAATATGCTCCTTCTGGCACGGACAACATTTTCATCCCATTCAACATCGCCAAACAAAAAATTTAATAGCTCGGAGTTGCCTCCTGTCCAGAGATAACTTGCTTCCAGGAAACATTTAACAAAGTAGACAGTGCCTCTCTAAATGACTTTTTGTTCATGTAGGCTTTCCAGAAAGTTGCCAAAGAAGTTTTAATCTCTAAGCAGAGATTAACTGATATGATCTTGTTCATGTTAGTTGTTTGAATTATAGACTTCACCAGGGCAGACTTGTACCATGGAAAAACCAAAATCACTAGGAGAACTGCTTAATGGTTTTGAACACACTAATAGTCTACCTGACAAATATACTTATGTGGAATTGATACAGCAAATGCAGCAGCAGAGCCATTATTTTGTTGATGAAGGTTTTAGAAGATATTAAATCCATAAGCAATCCCATCATAAAGAAAGATATCTTACAAACTGCCCATAAGTTCACTGTTGTGGAAAACACCTTTTATTAACACTGGAAATTCAGCAAAGGTATGTTCTGTGAGGCAAAGGCAAGTGCAGATTTCTGGGGTCTCAAGCCAGCGTGGAAATACAACATTATTAGTGTCAGCACTGAGATAGCAATCTCCATCACCATTGAAGGAACAATGCTCCATACAACTCTCAGTTGTGGTGCAGAGCCAGAAACGTGGATAGAATAAAGAATGAAAAAAAAATGGGACTGTACATGACTGCCTGCAGCTGTACAAAGTGTGGAGGAGAAAGTTGCCTTGTTTCAAAGTTGCTGTACAAAAAGTCTTGTCACTCTGCTGTAGTCAAGCCAAAAGAAGAAGCTGATCTTTAGGAACTTAGATCAACAGTGATGAAGACAGTAACTTTACTGACCAGCAATTTGAAGAAATTAAAGGAACAACCCAGGAAAGTACTAGCTGGCAGTTCTCAATCTTCTACATACCTCCTGCAAGCTGCCAGCTGATTTGGATGTTGCCATTTCCAGTTTGATTCAATATCAGAAACAAAACCTCTCCTTGTCTTGAGTGCCATTTGAACCTATCATTTAAATTCCAAGAAGAAAAGGCTTTGTTAAAGACGCTAGTTTCCTAACCCTGAAAAACACATACCAAGCAACACCCAGAGCTCTAGCTAATTAACCTTTTATCTCTTAAGCTCCCTGCCTTTTGCTGGAATCAAACCATGAAAACATCACTCTTCCTCCACACCTGGCTCTCCATCCCTCACTGTGATCCTAGTGCCTTTGGTTGGCTCTGAATGCCCAACTCCTACAGATCAGCCCCTTGCACTGGGCTTCACTGCAGCCTGACAGCCAGATGTGGAGCTCAGCCTCAGGGCTACTTTGGTTTTCAGTAAGACCAAAGAGATGCACCGGCAACTGGTTGCATCTTTTTTAATAATGTGTCTTGCATACATGTGATCAACTGAGAAGTGCTCACAGCTCCAACAAAAAGCAAACAGTGTCCAGCTTGCCCTGTAGATGCAAGAGAAGGTCCAGGACTAAATTTACTAACAAGAATACCTACAGTTCACACCAGGCACAAAAATCCGTCCAGGAAGCCAAACTGCTGTGCACAAACAAAAAACTACATGTCAACATCCAGAATTGATCCTGACCAAATTTCCAAACAGCCTAGACCCACAATGTTGTTCTGCTGAATCTGTAGAGTTCTGCCAACATTTCTTGGATTGTCCATCTTCAGCTGTCAATATATTGAGACCCATATTCTCCATACATTCATTTCAAAGGCACAAGATGGCAATGCGAGTCTTGCCCTCTTCTTTTCACAGAGGTACGCAGCAAGACGTCAGAACAAGCAGCAGCTTGCCACCATTCTCATTACGTGGGTAACAAACCTGTGGAGCAGAGGAGAGCTCGTGGGTTTGTCATGGATTGAGTTGAATCTGCTGATATACAGTCAATGCCATGCTGCCATCATGGCAGCTTAAGATAAAAGTGCTGGCAGGAGAGAAGTGTCAGAGGGCTTGAAGTTCAGATTGTAACACAAGAGATTTCCTGCTCTGATTGCTGCCTTTGGGTTCCAGGTTTGGGGTGTTGATCTTTTCTGCTGTGCTGGCTGCTGTGCTTGGGTGGGGGAAACTGTTTTATTGCTGGCTTCTGCTGATGCATCTGCTTTTGCTAAGGTAACTGTATAGCATAGTTCATTAACCCTTT
Organism: Semnornis frantzii; assembly: GCA_013399775.1. Classification (NCBI taxonomy): domain Eukaryota; kingdom Metazoa; phylum Chordata; class Aves; order Piciformes; family Ramphastidae; genus Semnornis; species Semnornis frantzii. Next base: position 39,530 of record VWYK01091062.1, on the reverse strand, counting down.
GTCTCAAACCAGAGTTTTTTTTCTGTTACTTTCCTGCTTGTCTCTGTGGGGGATGGATGGCTTCCTTGTGAGAACAGGCTGTGTTAACTCAGGACAGGTTCCCAGAAACTTTCTATTCCAGACTTGATATCTGCAGGACACCAGCAACCTGAGAATACAATGAAGGAAATAACCTAACACCTGAAGCAAGGAAAAACAATCTTTATAACTCCTGCCTAAAACACTTAGCAAAACTAGGAAAGCATAGAAACCATGGGAATATTTTTCTGCTTCTGGACAGAGAGTTTAGTTAAGCACAGCACTGAGCACATCAGTTGCATGCAGTTACACATGCTCAGCTCAGAATCCATTTACACAGAACTAGAGTGTAGCTGTTGTTATCATTTGTTTTTCAAAGCTCTTCAATATTATTAATATAAAAATAAATTAGATAAAAGATAGCAGAGCAGAAGCCTCAAGAGTAGAAAAAAAAAAGAGACAGCAACACAGCCAGTACTTCAGTCTGGTTACAAACTGTGGTAAACAGCAAAGTTTCCAAATTCTTTTGAAATAGTGAAGTGTGACAGGGATAAGATGATGCATTTACATTTAAGACACTGAAGAACTATCCAAGAAAACAATGTCTTTGATTTACACTCGAGTAAATCTTCCTCTGGATTAATCTGCCCAGCTCTGAGATAACATGTAGATTTTTTTACACAGCCAAATATAAACAAATCCTCCATGTGCAGCAAATGGTGGGGCAGCAAAATGGAAAGCAATTTGGGAGCATGTACTTTCCAAAGAACGGAAAAACACTTTGTCATTCACTTAGGGTTTGGCTTTCAGAAGTGCTGCCAGGGCACTCAGTGTTTGATATAATCAGTCTGCTACCAAGAGTTTCATTTAAGCACAGGGAGCTGCCTGCATCTCTGGGCAATTCTCAAAACAGAGGGTCTGGGGAACATCACCTCACCCACTTCTGCTCTCCCTCAGCTAAATGTGACAGAGCAATTTTGCTGTGAGCTCCAGCCTGATGAAGCTAGGTCTGACTCAAGCAACTGCAGAAACTGGCATTACTGGTCCCCAAGGGATACAAGGCTATGATGGAAGACAGGTAATTTTTCAACACTAAATAAAATGACCAGACATCATGTGCCCTTTTCCTCATCTTCTGCCGTCAGCAGCATCAGTCTGATATTTCGCTGCTCTGATGTGGAACAAGACACTGTACTGCAACATGGACCAAGGTCAGAAGGGTTCTTGTTTAACATAGGCAGTCATTACAGGTCAAAAGGTCTTCATTTCTGGTCCTGAATTATATGAACAGTAAGCCTAACTTCAGCAGTAAAGCAACCCTTGCTAGTCCTGGCTAAACTCAGCTCTTCTTCAACCTTCCACTTTAGCCTCTGTCCCTAGGCTGCTGGGGGCTTACTGCCCACTCAGCCTCTTTCCCTGGTGGGCTTTGACTAAGGAAGGATGCGGCTGCCTCTGGCTGGTTTGAGCGCAGTCTCTGCAGCAAAGCCCATTGCTGGCAGGCTGCGAGCACACAGGTGCTGAGCAAAACGAGGGAAAAGATCTCAGTTCCACAACTGTCTGCTCCAAAATCCCTGCTGTGTCTGTTAGTTTGTTTTCTTCACCAGCAAAGTTTTAGTAACAGCTGAGCACTTGGATTCTGCTTACCCTGGGACTGAAAACCAAGCAAACTCAGATAGGCACAGCTGTCCCTTCATCTAGGAACAGCGATTTGCATCTAGCTAGGCCACTCCTCGAAATCACGGTGAGGAAAAAAATACTCGGAGAACAGTCAATTAACACAACAAAAGACACTTGAAGTAGTACTTTGCATGCTTGCTAAGTGCCATCCCTGCAGTCAGTCTTCTGGGTCTCTAACCCCACTCATTTTCTTCATGCAAGGAAAATATTTTTATTCTCTTCTTGGCAAATCTCAGGCAACATACTGCTTCCTAAAGACACAGACCTCTGCTCGGGGTAGCCAAATAAAGCCCAGGTTAATAATATGGGTTCTTCAAGCAGTTTCTTCTCAGTGCAGATTCCTGGCACCGGCAAAGCTTTATCAAGGGATTCTGGGTATTGCACTAACAATTGCTGAGTTGGCAGATGTTGAATGGCAGTGTAACAGGTTTTGGCACTTGGTCTGATGCACTCCAATGCAATTTCTCATGTGGCTACACCAAACCACCCCACAACAGTTCGAAGCAATAGTGCTTATACAACTTTGTGGAAACTGAGGAACAGACTTGCCCTGACCATTCCAGGGCCAGCCTGCCTGCTCACAAAGGCAGAATTGGAAAGCAAGCCCAGATCTTTCAACTATCAAGACTATAGCTTCAGCGAAAAACCACTCAGTCACAACCAAGATCACTGGGATAGCAAGAGAGTCAGGTCTTGTAGCTCTAAAGTCCATCTGAACTGAGACAGGTCAGCTGATGAGGTGCAGCTGTGCTTAAGGAAAGAATGAGTTACACTGACAATGGGGTGGTCAGTTTGGTTGGAACCTCCAAAGACAAAAAATCAGCAATCCAGAAGGCAGCATAGCAACTCTGGGGACAAGCACCCATCCCTCCAAACCCAGGCATCATCAAGTGAGAGCAGCAACAGAAGGACAGGGTTTATTTCTTGATACTTCAAAGCCCACTTCCCAAACCACAGTAGCTGCAACTAAACCTTTTCCAACAAAATTTACCTAGCTGCTGCCTTTGATATTTACAATCCTGCTGTGCTCCCATAGGGCACCACAAGCAGCCACACCCACCCTTCACCTAGAGATGACCTCCTCCCTGGCTCTCCCACGTGTAGCTGAGCTTGTTTTTTAAAACCCCAACTACAATTTTGCCAAGTGCAGTCTGGGATTCAGGAACAAGGTTGGGGAAGAAACAGGGACATGGATCCCAGCCAGCAGAAGAGTGACAGTATCTATTGCTAGCCTCAGATCATATCTTTAAGCATCAGGATAATCCCGTAACAACATGCTGAGAACATTTCTGGAGGGCATGATGGCAAACTGTGCCTGGGCAAGCTGCAGCAGCGCAGAGTGTAAAGTGAAGTTCATGATCAAATATGCTGTACAGAGGCACATTGCCTGCTTGCCTAAAAACGTGCCTGAAATGTTCCTCTCTTTTTGACATGAACAATGTGTCAAAGGGTCTGTACCTCAAAGCAAGTTATTACTTTACGCTTTAAATTAATATGAATGCTTCTCCTTTCTAAACAGTTGCTATCCAGAAGCAAGGCAATGTTAGCTAGTTCATGACATCTAAACAGTCAAGGGCAGAGGAGACAGTTCAAGCAAATAGATTCTTAACAGTTCACAGGCTGAAAGTCATCTAATTTTTTTTAAGCCTTTATAGAATTGGAAAATCATGAGGTAGAGTTGGAGAACGAGGTAAGAAAAACATACACATCTTTGAGATTTTTTTCTTAGTTTTACTGCAATTTTGATTTGAAAATGCATTATGAACTGTAGCACAAGACCAGCAGGGCCAAGTTCACAGAAGGTCCTCTGCTGAAGTCTGTCCACCTCCCACCTGATCTTAACTGAGAATTTCTGAATAATAAATGGTGCTTTCGATGCTGATTTTGACCACCATAACACAAACATTTCCTGTGAAGAAGGCAAAGGCAAATCTGGGACAAGATACATCCTATTTGGCACAAAACCCAGTCTGAAGTCATTCCTCAAACTCAACTCTGTTGCCCATCAGTGAATCAGATCTTTTCCCCTGATGCCCTCAATGGGTAATGCTGGCAAGGGTAAAGGGCAACCCAGCAGCTGCACCATGCCCACAATAATTGAGCAAAAGTCCTGTATAATGGTTCCTTTTTAATAAGTATCCTCAGCTGAAAAGCAAATGCTCCCCCACAGTGTGTTTCTAGCAAACCAAAGAAGACAAATGCATGCGAGACACAAGGGGTATAGGAGAAAGAGGAAGGCATCATCAGCTCCCAGCTGTCACTAGATGACTTTTCCTTCTATGAGGGCTTGCGCTGAAGAAACAGCAGTAAATCTCCTGGGGGCTCACGTGAGGAATGGCCTGACTTAAAGCACTGCATATAGAAACATCAGGCCTGAGGCTGGTCAGATTTGCACAATGAACAAAAATTATAAAATCAGTATAAAACTGTATACAGACACATATAGAGTCTCACTCATAAAACTGAGTGGATGAACCTAAGCTGGCTGTTGCAATTGCTGGGCAGGGCAAAGCCAAGTGGTATTCAAGTGTGTCTTCCTTTGAGAAAATGCTTAAAGAAGAGCCTGGATCAGACCTGAGTTCACATCCGAAGGTGATCTCAACTTCTTCCCCTTTTTCTCACAGCAGAAGACACCAGCATTCATGGCCACACATCCAAGCAAGCCCTGGAGTTACCTCCAGCCTCCTCGATTTTCAATCATATCCCCCTTCCCTAACCCTCATACAACTTCTTCCATCACAACTTCTTCTATCTCTTTTTTTTTTTTTTTAGCTTATTAAGTCTGGGGTGGCCTCCTGAACATGCTAAATATACATGTGTGGACCCAGCTATGTAACTAAAATGGGCTGTGTGGTAAGCATACCAGAGGGCAGCGGGTCTTTCCCACGGGTGGGAAGGCTGTTTGCCAAGAAAATCCCAAACCCTGCAGTCCTGCACAGAGAAAGGAAGCCTAAGTCTTAAGAATGGTTGCAACATTCCTTAAAGCAGCTGACCCTTTTCTCTGCCTAGGGTGGGAACTGCCAGTTACCTGCAGTGCTAAAACCTTCCCTAGCACCAGGAGATGAAGATCTGAAGGAAAGAGGGTTAAGGGACAGAGGATGTGTAGGTAAGAATTTTAATGGCTAAGTGGTATGCAACCAGAAAGGTAAGGATTTCTCCAGTCTTTCTGTTGCTGATACATGCATACATCAGTGTTGACCATGGTGTGTGGCCTGTTAGGGCAGCTCGGCCTGTTGGGAATCATTTGTTTGAGGAACTCCCTTCTTACTCTTCTGAGAGAAGCAGCTCAGACTGGAAAAAATCCATCAGGGGAACATTTTAGAAGACTGCCTTACCATCTCCTGCACAGCATTGCATAGTGAAAGGAGATCTAACCCTCTGTCAGACAAGCATGTAATATGATGGTACTGAGTGTGCATACCTCAGTATGCTCTCACTGGTGCATACCCTCTGCTAGGTTGTACAGTGATGCATGACTCACTCCACGGTGAGCCTTCTCTTTTGACTGAAGAGACTTCATTAAGCTGCTGGCTCTGATACAGTCCGCTGTGCTTCCCCACAGGTGCAACAAAACAGGAAGAAGGTGGTCCAGGACATGTAGCCACTTAAGAAGGTGAACTCACAAGGTGGGACAGCAGTAGGAGCTTGCCTGATGTCATGAGCTCTGGCTTGCTGTCACACTAACACAGCACCAAGTATTCTTCTACTTTTCAGCAGGCAGAAGAGCCTGTGCCAAGTGAAGGAAATGGACCTAAGTGCAAAGTGAGGTACAACTCTGCCAGCGATCCCCAGAATCACAGGGGATGACCAAGCCAGACAAATAAAACACATGGCCACAAACTTCTGCCCATTATCACATACTCAATCCTGGAGACAGACGTGCTGGGTAAGCTCAAGTTTACACCCTAGCTTTCCAGGTGAGGCCAGGACAGCTTCTCCTTTCCCTCCAAATCTCACTAACCATAGCAGTGAAAGGGTTTTCAGGGAATGTCTCCTCCTTTCAGGCTGAATGTTTCATGCCTGGGCCAGGGCACAGAGAGCTGGTGTTTGGGGTCCCTCCAAAGGACTCATCTAACCTCATCTGACCCTTGTCTCCAGAAGGTCCGTATCCTTTGCTGCTGCTTCTCTTTGCTTTCAGTCTCTCCCTACTCCTAGCCCAGCTAGGAGTGACCTGACAAACTTGTGGTTTTAACTTTGTACACTTGAAAACAGATTACACAGAAAAGAGGTATTGAATTCTTCTGCCCTTGTTTGCTTTGTGGCCATTTGGAGATGATACCAAGTAAAATGAAACCCCAGAACAAATCCTGCTTAACAGGGAGATTTTCATAAATAACCTCTTCTACACAGCTTGTAAGTACTTGAGGATTTCTACACCTCTGCAGCCGAAACCATGTGTTGTTCCACAGAAATCTCTCTGGTTATTTATCTGCATAAACTCTCTTCTAAATTGTGTATTAGGTCTTAAAATGCAGCAAGTAGGATCTCTGATGTACATTTCAATCACTGGGTGAATCAGTCACTGCTGTGCACACCTTTGCTCCCACGCAGGGAGAAGTTACCAGTCCCCTTTGCCAGAAAAGAGGACAAAAGGTCAAATGGTTTTGATGGATGGATAAATGTCTGTGGGCTGATCCTCATGCACAGAGATTGTTTATATTGAAAGTTACTAGCACTCCCTCCTCCCACTAGCTGATAAACTCCTTCTCCTCCATTCTTATGATATATACTCCAGAACAAGAGCCTGCACGTGAATATTTGATGCCTTTGAGAGCTCTTTTTACATCGTTGCATTTACTTCTGCGGTGGCAATTTCTCTCTGTATATAGAAATAAGTAAAACATCAGCCTTTTTCTGTGGTGTTAAAGTAGTACATCAGTCTTACTACAGAACTACACCATACAGAGGTGGATCTCACTCTTCATCATCACAGCACAACTTTCAACATTTATTCTGAGTCTTGTGAATGAATCATGTTCATTTAGGTTAGAGTTTTGCTGACCTTCTTGATTGAGATCTACCATTGAATTTCACAAGGGATGTGCAGGTTCACTGACAAGCAGGCAGATTCATCAGTCTCAAGTGACCTGCTGACATGCTTTGTGATGCTGTCTGGATTAAGGCATCACTCTGTTTCAGTTTCCCCTTCCAAAACAGAAATGAGTTTGTGCAATAGGGACACTAAGAGCATTTACTTTATGTGGACACATAAGTGTTCCTGTTGGCCATGTGGCCCAGTCTCGATGCTGAGAGCCAGCCTGTGTACACAGTACACTACAACATGCCACACTTCTTAGGGAAAGCAGCCTCTTGGGAATGCCCTCTTGCCCCCATCCCCAGCTCCTGCACCTCTGCTACAAGTTGCTGTCTTCCAAGGTGGCAGCTTATATTGTCTTTGTTTTTGTAGGGGGATGGCTTGAAGGGGTGAAGAAGTTGGAAGATGGAGCCTTAGACAGGTTGGGCAGCAGTTCAAACACCTCCACCTCCAGAGCTTTTGTCCACTGGCAGCTACTGAGGAAGAAATTGGCTGGCCTTGGGAGTGAGCTGCAATCCTGCTGCGAGGGTTCTGAAAAGCAGCTGAACTGCTGATTCAGAGAGAATATGTGATTGATTTCAGCCTTTTTCAGCCACATACAAATAGGCTGAGGCTTCTCTGAAGTATCTCATGGGTAATTTTTCTGTCTCTGCCCTGCTGTAGTGTATTTTTCTTTGGTACCCCCTGGGCTCAGTGTTTTCTTGTGACCTGTAGTGTGAGGCTGTATTTCTTTTGCCACAACCCACTGCTAGAAAGACAATTCTATTATTAAAGGTGAGGATGGGTCTTTTAAGCCCTTTATTCATCTCCCTGTTTGATCACTCCAGTCCCATGGGACTTACTGTGGGATGAAGAGTTTCTCAGTGCCAGTGGGAAAAGTGGATGTGTGCTCAAACAGATCTCATCATTCTAAGGGGCTGAAATCCAGGAAACAAGCTATGTCTATACTGTGATCCTAAGCATAGCTTTTTCCATTTGCTCTGCCTGCCCATGTCTGTCTTTACCAATCACTTCTAGCTGGCTCTTAGACAATACTAACCAGTGTACTCTCCTCCTAGGGTGGCTTTGTCATGTCAAACTCATTATGTTCTGAGAATGTTTTAGACTTCAATCCAGATGTGCTACTCTGTGGAGGAAGGACATGGATCTATTTTCATTGTGGCAGATCACTGAGAGTCACCAGTGCCAGCTTCAGTATGATGAGTCTCTCCAAGTCCTGCAGCAGGCTGACTGCCTCATGTTGGGAGGTTCCTGCATGTGTGGGCAACATGGGTGGTCTGTGTGACATGTCAGCTCACCTTTGAACATGTCTGGAGTCCCCGCAGCCAGGGAGTCTGACCAGTCCCACGCTCCTGCAAGAAAGAATGGAAACTAAGGGCCACTAGAGGATATGCAAGGACTTGCACAGGGCGTAGCCATGCCTCAAGATCACACATGCAGCTCTCTTCATGTCTCACTTCCCTCTTTACATGCCAAGTTGTAATCTCCTGTCATCCACTTGAGAGCCAAGATAAGGGTCTTGAAGACCCAAGATTTCAAAGAAAAAGCACAAGGCCCTAAGTCCCCCCCGCCAAGCCCAACACTGTGCTCTGCTCACTTTTCCCTAGGCATGCCTCAGCAACCCCGTTACAGATTTCTCCTTTGCCCTACTCCTGCTTAGCACTGTCAAGGACCGAGCAGACCTTGGTGACCAGCTCCTTTGTTGTGTTGCACCTCAGCACAGTGGAGACAGTCCCATTGGAGTGGGTTTATGCCTGCAACTTGGTTCACCAGGCCCATCTCTGGTGGCAGGAGCAGCTGGGTCCCTGGCAGCTCACTAAACAAGCAGCTTGTGCATCCTGCTGGCATCCCCTCCCCCTCGTTTCCTTGGAGGAGCACCACTGTTCCTGTGAGGACTTTGCTGCCTCCACAATGCTTTGCATCTCCTAGTCCCGTTCCTGTTTCAACCCTCCTAACCACTCACACGCTGCTGTCAGCAAAGAAGCTTCACGGGCTGCTGAGAAGTGACGAGATCAGAAGCATTCATTTCCTTGGGGCTTAGCCTTAAGTTTAGTGCCTTGAAATTAATCTCAGTTCTCCTGATGTCTCTCCTCCTTTGTCCTACTGCAGCATTTCTGGTTTAGCTTTACTGTTAAAAGAGATTATGAGTTTAAATAATACAATTTTAAGTAATACTACTAATAACAGCAAATAAACATTTTTCACTTGAAAATGTTCTTTTCTCTCTGGGTTTTGAGTCTCTTTTTGCAGCTTTTCTTTGTAATTTTGAGAGCTAGAAATGTGTTTTCAAGGTGAGTCTTGTATAATGACATAGTTCTGGGAACTGGGCACCAACCTCTGGGACTGGTCCTATTGAACTGGAAATTGTATGCACAGTAAATAAATAAATCTGGTATTGATAGTTCTTCTTATTACGGCTTGGTTTAAGACACACAGATGGCTTTTCTTACATATACAGATGCACCTAGATGAACATCCTAATCTCTGAATCACACAATCACGCACTTCTCTGCCAAGCACTGTGTAAAATACCTGCTAGCTCGGTACACTATACTCAGCCCACACAGTTTGAATGAGGTGGCATCAGAAAGTGGATTGAGCCCAGTCATCCTGATGCAAAGCAGAGCCCTGGGGAATGGCCAGTCAGGAGCCCCTCATGCTTCAGGGACACTCAACCAACTGGCTCTTTAGAAGTCTGTGAGATCACCACAAGAATGACAAATGCATTCCTACATGTAGTTTCTGTCTATGCTTGCCTTTGCCATGGAGGTGGCAACTTCTGTCCTCTACCCTGAGAGCATCCCAGTTTTATGAGCTTTACTTTGTGTACGTTTGGATGAGAGCTCATCCTCGTTCATTGCCAACCATAATACAGAGCCACTTCCTCCTCCATGCCAGCAATGAGAAGGCCCAAAGGAGAGGCTATAAGCCCAAAGGCTCTTAACCAGCCCCTCCAGCCCACTTCCACTGGCTCAGCCTCTGAGATTGGCTGTACAGCAGAGGGACAATCAGGGCAGTATACTGCTGAGCCTTGGCCTCATCTCTGTCAGAGTGGGAAATTCACAGAGGAGTGGGTAAGTGTTCAACAGCATCTTAGGCATCCTTTGATCAGACTATAAAGCAAAACAGGCAAGTCATTGATTCATGTTCACTGCAGCTCTGGGCTCTTCCCCGCCCCTTCAGATCCACATGGTGTCTAAACCAGCTCTTGTTCAGACAGTAGGACTTTATGGTACTCTTTCACCACCGCCTCGCCTCGCACAGGGCTGGCTACAGCTTGCCTTTGGCAGGGAGCAGCCAGGTTTACAGTGCAGTGGTGGGGTCTTGCTGTCCCCTGCCGGGCTTTCCCAGCATGATCGTGGCACTGATCTGGGTTTAAAGACTCCAGAGCACATGATTTAGAGACTACAGAAAAGAAAGGTGGGATGCACTTATGAATTTTAGTCCAGCTCTGCTGTTGGCACAGCTTCAGGCTCCCTAGTGTTGTTATGTTTTCTCTGTGCCCCAGGAGGGGCAGAAGGTTTGCCAAGCTCACCTCAGAATGCTCTCATTTCATTCAAACTGGTTTGGAAAGCTGTGGGTCACTGCTGATAGAAAGCATAGTGAAATTCCCATTGAGTGCAAAGAGATGTTTGTACCCAGCAACCCCACAGCTGCAATTCATTGACACTTCCAGTCAACTTAGTCCATCCACCATATATTAACTAGCTGTCAGGAAAATCCATTTTTTCTCCATGACAGGTGACTTGGTGGAAGGACAGCACCAGGAGGCAGCACACGGGACCACTGTAAAGGTACTGGGCAGCTTCCTTATGGTTTTCTGTCCTTCGTCAGTCAAGGGAGAATACTGGCATCAGTTTGTCTCAGATGGATGCATTAATGGAAGGAGATCCCACCTTCACTGATACAGCTGAGGGAGGACCAAGACTGTCAAGCAAGGCTGATTGACATGGTGGTTACAGCTGAAGGCTAAAAGAAAGGAGGAGTGGAAAAAGCAGATCTGATTTTCCTGAGCATTGTGCAAGGCAGTTTGGGAACTGTTTTAACAGGATGGACAGTGAGAATAGCTAAGCCCAGCCTATAGGTTTCTACCAGAGTATGGCTTGTGGTGCCCTACACCCTGTGATGGGAACCTCTGCTCACTGCAGCACTCCTGCAGCATCAATTTTGCTGAGGCAAGGCTCCCTTGCAGCCTTCCTAGTGCAGTCAACCATGACAGATGCCACACTGTGGCCTTGGTCACAGAAGAACAGATATGGTGGCCATGACACAGCAAAATTACTTGAGTAGAGTATGAGGAGGAGGAGAGGAAGATGAGAATTAGCATCATGTAAACCCTTAACACTGAAGAGAAATCCTCTCAAATCAGCCCATATATCACTGGAAGCAGCCTGTAAATGTGAATCCTGGCAGACAGCCAAGGTGCAAATGGCAAGCCTCTGTGCAAGAGAAGTGGCTTAATGTGCAGTAGGGTCCACAACTACTTCATGTCCCAGAAAAGGCTGTGCTGGCGCATAGGTTTTGCGGCATTGGTTACAGGCTATTAAACCCCTCTAAGGTTGTAAGTTTCCAGTCCTCTTCCAACTGAGTAAACTCATTCCTAAAAATCTCACCAAAACACTCAAAGAGTTCACAGTTTCATTGAGGGTATCATCTCACCACTTCAACAGAGGCAGAATGAGAAGGGTCTCCTCTACCAAGAGAATGGGGTTCATGTGAAATAACTTCACAAAAGCACTAACCAAAAAATTCTAAATTGAAGGAGGAAGTTGATAAAGGACTGTTGGTACAAAAAGAGTCTGAGGATAGCCTCCCCAAGTTCCCCTCCTGGGTGTGAGAGAAGCACTTGTGCACTGATAGACAGCAAGGCGAGAAGACCTTAGGTTACCCAAACTAAAGATCTCCCCAGGCAGGGGACAAAGACCCTCAGAAAGGCTGACACAGACCCATTCAGAGGATGGAGGCTGGGGAACAGCTAAGAGAATCTGAAAGGGAAACAGGGAGTTTAAATTGTTAACATATTAATCTGCCTTTCCCAAATAGATTCCGTTCCCTGTTGCCACCACCACTCATAAATGTATGTTTATTTTAAACCCTGGGACTCATTGCTCTCCAGAAAGGAAACAGTGCAGTCAAGGGCACTTAGACAAAGTCATTTAGTTTCTGGATGAGAGTTCAGTGTAGTTTAATAAAAGCTCCTAAGCAACAGCACAGCATGCTGCACTGCCCATGCTGCCACGAGGGGACCCCACCATGGGAGGAAGCATCAGCCTTCTGCATTAAGAGGTGCTGGGTGCCACTGAAGGGTGGGTGCCAACAGCTTTCAGAATTCCTTCTTCTTTGCAGTTTCTCTTCAAGCCTAAGTTCATGGCACTAAGTGGCTCTGAGGAAATGTCTTCCTTTCTTCTGTTTGCTTTTTAAGCAATTTTCTAACTCATATTTGTAAAGAAACAGTTGGAATCCAATACATCAATGTTGAAACAAACAAGAGAGCAAGGGAGAAAAACAGCCTGACTTTTTGCACAACCTCAGGGCTCTTAAGCTGGTTTAATGATTTCTGGAAGTGGAAGGTACTCCTGGAGCCTGCAGCAATGCACCATGAGAGGCCAGGCAGTGCCCAACAGCAGCAAACGTGGAAGTGGGGTGCACTGCCTGAGCATTTCCTCAGTCTTTGTGGGGCCTTCCCCGCTGGTGTGCCTCTGTTTCCCTATAAGTGTCTCTCTTGAAAAGGAAGTTTGACACACAGCTGAGTCATGACTTGTGGAAAACCAGTAGCCTCTTCAAACACCCACAGTAGTGAGAGAGGACAAGAGGAAATGGGAACACCCAAAGGCAGTATCAGTGTTGCAAAGCAAAGACACACCTTGAGTCTGCACCATTCAGCATCGCCCTTCAGGATGCTCTGGAAGCCCTTCTCTAGTGAGCTTTTCCATTTTGCACACAGAAAATGTTCTTTGCCCCCACACCCTGTCAGCATTGCCAGCTGCAAAATTCCTGCCATCTACCGATTTGTGTATGTTCAGAAAAACTCTACCTGTGCTTATTTATGGGAATTAGGCAGCCATTTCATGACTTTGGGCATTTGGCTATCCTGGGGAAATCCCAGTTTGAAGTGCAGCCCAAGACCCTGCAGAAGAAAAGCTGTCACTGTGCCCTTGAACTAAGTCATCTCTACCCCTGGGACACATCAATACAACACATACTGGCCAGGTTCAACTTTGAGATGAGGGATCATAGGAGACAGGCTCAGCTGGTTGCTGCCTTCCCACAGGGCTGTCTGTGTATGAGCTGAATGTGATTCACCCAGTCCTTTGCTCACATCACTGATGGCTTCACAGCAAGCATAGAGAGAGGTGGGAGCTACAGAGACTCACCCAAGGCCAGATGCAGCACAAGGTGAGTTCAGTGACCCGTGAACCCACAGCTGTGCAGGCACCAGGCATCCTTGCAGCCTGCCAGAACTGTGCTGTTGCTCATACACCTCTCCCAACAGCACTGCAACAACCAGATGCTGCTATTGACACTGCCCCTTCCCCAGGCATCAGCAGGTGGGGCTCTCAGTGAGATGCACCAAGTTCAAGCACAGACAAATGTGGGGCAGTGGTCTATAGGGGGACAGTGCATGGCTTCACACATGCTAAGGTTGCTTATCTCCAGAGGTGGTATGTCCTGTAAAGATAACCCGAGTTGTCCTTCAATTTGTCTACCAAATAAAGAGGTTAGGGAACCTATGCATCCCACTCCACTTGTCCAGACATTTGTGTGACTCTGGTGCCATTCAAATGGCCCTGTTGACTATAACACAGAAATTCATTTCACTAAGGTTCCCGAGAAAAGAAATATGCATCTCCCTGATATGGTCAGCCTGGGTCTGTGGAACCCTTGGGAACAGATCCAATTTTCTTGTTCCTGTGGTTGCACATCACCTTGGACATTGCCTGAGCTATTCTAGTCAGAACCTGCACAGTGAGCAGCAGATGTGGCTGAGCTGCAGGAGACAGCAGGGCTGAGGTGCCCTGGGAGCCTTGCAACTTGCCAGAACGTGCTACTTTCTTGCCAACAGCAAACATTGCCATCCTCACAAATAGTTAACCTGCCAGGATCTGCACAGCACTAATGACTTCACATGCATTTAATCAGCTTGGGCTTCCAGAGCCTCCTCCTCGGGAGCAGGAAAGGCCATGCACCCCGAGTGCAAATGCTCCCAAAGCCGCACCCCCCCCCCTTCCAATCATTAATCACTGCTAGGCCAGCAATGCGAGCAAGCGGCAAGCAAGCAGGAAAAGGCCAAGACTGCACAGCCCCGGCAGGAGCAGTTGGAAGCAGTGCTGACTGGTTCTCTGTGGTGGCAGCTCACTCTCCGACCACCCTCCGTGGGAGGACCTGGTGGAAGTAGCCAGTCCTGCATGCACTGCCCTTTCCTCCAGGAAGGTCACTTGGTTCTGGTTGCAGGAATCTCTGCCTGTGGCTGGGAGTTGCTGGGCTACATGTGAGGCAGGAATTCCGCAGAGCAGCTTCTGCCTGGTCGGCTCTGCATTATTCATCTCTTCACCATGCAGTACAAGGCGTTTTGGAGTACTCTGGAGTACACCTGTCGACTACTGGGCATCACCACTGCAGCAGGTAAGAGTGAGCTCTCTTTTTCCTTGGCACTACAATGCACTGAGAGGTGGCAGAACCCCTTAGCTGTCTCCCTGCCTTTGGCCAGGAGCAGGCACTGCCCCATGCTATAAGGAGGACAAGGAAACTTGCTCGCTTTTGCTGTGGGAGCCAGGGAGAGAGAGCGCTTGGTGTCTGACCAGGCTGTTTCCGAATGCTGTGGGAGGCATGGTGAGACATCAGAAAGGAAGAGCCCACACTCACTATGGCAGAGGATGAGATAAAGCACAAATGGAAAAGAAAACTAAATAATATTCTTGTAAAAAAGGGGAATGGCCAAGATGAGTCTGAAAAGAAAAATACTTACGACTGTACAAAACTGCAAGGCTGCTCCGTGGAATGTGAATATGAAGGAAAGCTGTGCTGTGCAGGATGGAGAAGTTCCAACCATCCCGGCACACTTAATGCCATGGTGTTGCTCTGCCTCTCTAGCAACCCATCAGTGAGCAGGCTCAGGAAGCAGCTCAGCTTATAGCTGCAGTGCAGATATCTTAAATTCACCCACCTGGCTAGTTGCATCTTTTCACCCACTGCCAGGGGCTTCTTGGGACCAGTGTCCTCTGGGTTTGGTGACATGTCTGTTTCTGGTGAAATGCAGGTGATTTAAACCAGATGTCTTAAGCACAGCCTCTCACCCAGAAGGACTGAACTGTGGTAATTAACCTCACATGAGGCAACTCTGAATAGGACTGGGGAAAACAGCTAATGCAGAGGCCTCAGGAGTTCACTCTGGCACTGCTGCTGACTCACTGTTACGGGACAGGACAGACAGTGATCTCTGCCTCAGCTTCCCTCTCAGTAAAACAGAGATCAAAGAGCCTGATTTGCCTAAAGGCTGGAGATGTGAACCAGAGGTTCCTGGTGAGAGGTGACTTGAGGTAGTGCCCGTGGTTCCTGTGTCAGACCCCCAGGAATTTCAGATTCGGATATTGCAAAGTAGGTCACAGCAGGCCTTCCTACCTTTGCATTTCCTTTATCAACTACACACCCATGACAGACACTTTGCTCAGGCCAGGGGCAAAGTAGAAAGCACACAGGTTAGAGATTACAGGTCCCCAAGGACACTGAAAGCCCAGCTGGGACACTGAAGGCAGCGCTCTGGAATGTGCTTTAGTCTACAGACATAGGGCAGAGACTTGAGTCTCTGAGTTTACAGAAACTCCCAGTAGATAAGTGCACACCATGATGAGACTGTAACACAGAAGGGCTGGGATACAGCTTTAGCTAGCAAATGCAAACCTCTTCCTTTCCCTATCACTATTACCCTCAGGCCCAAAGGACCCCTCCTTATATTCTCAAAGTTCCAAACTCATAGAGATCTTACTGGGAGAAAACATGAGCTTGTTGCCAATGGAAAGCTAAAGCTACAATGGAAAAATTTGAAGTATTTTATAATCTGGGAGTATTTTAGTGGAATACAGCCTCTCTCTTTCCTGCTTGCTCTCTTTTCATCATTTTGCACCACCTACAACTCTTTCTGTAGTTCTTCCAGAAATGAGCAGTGCAGTTGTGTCTCTGCTGAACATCACAGACTGTTTTCTGGGAAGCGTGAAGTATCTTGTTTAAAGCTGTACTACAGACCTCTGTGCTTTTTCATAACTCTGATGCATTCCCAGTACCACCTGATTTTCCCAAAAGGCCAACAAAGAATGGGAGGTCCCTGCGTTTCGGTCTTCTTTGTGTCTCAATGGAGTAAGAAAACAGCTTGATGCAGTGTTCAGTGCCTGATGAGGTGTGTGAGGTTTTTGCATGAAATGGAAACCATGCCGAAGAGAGTCCCAGGGGTGTTGTTTGAAGCAAAAATAAGAAAGGGAGAGGAGAGTGTATCAGCCTCACTAATTGATTCTCAGAAAGCCCAGCCAGATCCATAACCTGCTTGCAAATGTTGCTACTCATGTAATATAAACCTCCCCTTCCTTCAAGATCTTGAATTGTAATGGATGTCTGCAGTGGTGGGGCTACAGTGTTTCTTGTGTGAGAGAAATCAGACAGCACTACCACTGACAGGGTCTCATGGTGAGTTAGCAACGAGAGACCAAACAGCTCTGCAATGCACTGCAGTATTTGGGGCATCTCTGTAGCGCAGAGATTTTAGGCCTTGTGAGCTCTGCATCTAGGGGAGAGTCTTTACTTATTTCTTAATTCTCATGCTGTCGAACATTTAATTCCTAATCATGTGCCTTTAGCCACATGGTTTGGAAAAGATCCAAATCAAAGCTACAACTAATCCAAACAAACACCTCAGAAACAGCCCTTTGCTTCTTGAAAATTCTTCATGCAAACTGCTTTGTGGAAAAAGCAGAAGCTGTGCAAAATAAGGAAACCTCCCCAAGCAGAGCAGAGACTTGAGAGTAACAGCTGAGCTATTGAACTCTGCATTTATCTCCAGTGAATGAATGAATGAACTTTGCATTTGTAGAGAAGATAATAGAGTTCTCAGTCATGAGATAGAACAGGACAATACTTTGCATGTACGATTACACAGCTCACACGTCTTCTCAGCCCTCTAATAAGGCTGATTTCCCTGTGCTTCTACTCAGGGCTGCAGAGGCAGCCTCCGTGGAGGTTTCCATGCATTTCCCTAGCTAACAGGAGCCGGTAGCTCAGGTAACACAGAGAAGAAATGTCACAGAACCCTAGCAAACCTTAGCTCACCAGGGCTGGAAAGCTGTGTGCTCAGGCACAGACAAATCTTTAGCACTGATCCACCTCATAAGCTGGACAGGCACTGTTTTGCATCCCTGTTTGGGAGTCTGGTACTCTTCTCCAGCTGGGGAAACCCACAGCTCAGAGTAATGAAGCCAGCCTGCACCTCGAGCCTTTTGCAAGCATCCATGGAGCAGGAGTAGTGGTGAACATCCTGAGCACCAGCGCATGAGTAGAGACTGCTTAGTGACATGGAAACATCAGGCCTGGATAGGAGTGCAGTAACTGCCTAAAGCAATACCCTAAACATGAGAGCTGGGCTCCTCTCAGCTTCATGCCACTGTCACTTACGCACTGTGACCAGCCAGCTGCTGATGCGAGACACTGCTTCTGCTCCATTTTGGAAATAGCCTTGTGGGTAACTGAAGGAAATTTTCCATTCCCTGAAGCTATTGGCCCCCAATGGCCGGTCTGGGGAGGATTTTAGCCTTTCTAATACTCTTAATCCCCCTTAAACTGACTCCCCACTGTGCCCTGCTGGCTGGTGCACTGAGGGGACGTTCATTCCCTCGTTTTAATCTGCATGCTTCCATTATGTGTTTTTCTGTTTGGCTAGCAAAGGATCTTGATGCCATGGCTACAACCCTTTGTGAGAATGCAGCTGGCACAGTTCCCCACCCTGCTGTGGCCCTGCAGCCATGTGTTGGGTGCAGCAGGCCTGGGCAAGCAGGGAGGGTAGGAGAGTGAGGCTAGCAGACCCTGAGTGGGTGAGGGACCTAGACAAGAAGGTTTCCACAAAGGTGGATGGAGCAGTGGGAGTTCCTGTTGAAGTTGTGATGGAGTGGTGTGGCAGGGGTAGAAGTGATGCAGAACACCGCTGCTCGTCTTCCCTGGGTGTCCAAGGCCAGCTGGTATCCCTAGAGCACCTCTCCCCAGCCCACGCAGTAGCAAGGCTACCATGATAGGGATACAGCTGGGATGGGTTTCTGGGCTGTATGTCAAGACAAGCATTAAGCTCTGACCCCTTTGGGTTGGTGTGTCAGCATGAATCATTGCTGCTGGCAGTGCTAGTATGCTTCACAGCAGGGTAGGAACAGCCTCACCAGTCCCTGGGGAAACCAGAGCATTGATCCTGGAAGCTGGTAGGACACCAGAGAGTTGGCAACCAACCTTGCAGTCAGCATCTTTCCTACATTGTTTTTCTAGTGCTGATTGGTGTGGGAGTAGAAACTCTGCAACGAGGACAGTTCAAAAGCCTGGCATTCTATCTGCTGTGAGTATTTTTGCCCTTAAACTTAAAGCCGATGGGGATAATATGTTCACCCCCTCCACTATACACAGCCCCAGACTAGACTTCAACAGCATCAGGGAGCAGTGTCCAAGGCTTTGGGGAATTCATGTCTCCACATTTAGGTTTCAGAAAAATAAGCTGTTTCTGTTAGTAAAAGCAATGCTCCAGCATCTTTAGTATTTGATATTTTCAATGACTACATGAATGATTACAGGGTCTATGGTGCCACTTGATTTCAAAAGGCTCTTCAATGTTTTTAGGAGACTATAGTCAAATTATCCTTTTCTTCTACCTATTTTAGTTCTTTGTTTAGTCATTCATTTCTATTCATGGTAAATTCTTTGGTGATCCAATAGATGTTCTAGGTCAAAGACAATCATCAGTGATGCCTATTACACTAGAAGAGCTTGTAATATTATCACGCTGCCTTCAAGATTCATGCTTAGGTATCATGAAGTTGGTTTACCCAGAAACAAAACCAGATATTTGTGAAGAATATATGGCAGCATTAAGAAGTGTTAGAATAACAACAAGTACAGAAATGCACCAATGTATACAGGTGAATTCAAATTTTCAAGGTCATCACAAACTTAGTGAAAATGTTGAAATCTAGAGATACAGGAGAAATTTCTGCCTGCCAAACCTCAGACTTGTCAGAACTAGATTTTTTTTAATTTTTTTTTTTTTTTGGGGGGGGGGGGGGTGTTGGGCTAGGGGACATTTAAAGATCCCAATTAAACTTAGTGCATTCTAAGATTATTCATGTCATTGTACGCTTAGGCAGGCCAGAGGTCACACTGGCTGCAAATTGTCCCTCTAGGGGCAGAAGGACTTTGAGATCTCCTCCACAGAGCAGCAAAGCAGGGGATGTTCAGACCCCAGCACACAGACTCTTTTGGATTGGATAGTGAATCTTGACTGTCTATGCCCATTCTGCCACCTGGAGACCATAATCGAGCCCAGCCCTGCCCACCTGACAGCTCCACCTTTCAGTTTTTCAGGGATTGCAGTTGCTGTCTGTGAAGGCTTCTACTTTATCAGTTTGTTCCTGGAGATGTGCTTCACGTGAGTAGACCCTATTCAGTCTTCTTTAGCCTTGGTGAGATGTCTGTAAGGCAACTTGCTCCTTACAGGCAACACAAGACCTAGCTAAGCTGCAAAATGCCAGGCTAAAGGTCCTGCCCCTAATGCCAGGCTAAAGGTCCTGCCCGTAATGCCATGGCAAGTGCACTCAGGCAGTGGGTAGGTAAGTGGGGCAATGTCCATAACCAATTAAACCTGTATTTTAAACCAAGCTTGTGGTGCAATTTGCTGAGTATCACTATGACATAATTATGGCCTGCAGCATCTACTTAAAACAGCATGAAGCCCCACAAGGAACCAGTGTTGAAGGAAGGTCTGGATCCCCAGGATGAGCTGCAGCTGCATCCCAGAAATTTAAGCACAGCAAATTAAGCTAAAAATCTACAAAAATCCTTATGTACTTCTCAGAGAATGAGCACTTCTGTCTTCCAGCACAAACTCAAAAGCTCTGAGAGTTTAGTGGCAGCACCTTACTCCAGCTAACAGACACTCAAATGGTGATTAAGTGGGCAAACATACTAAGAAGAGATGGCCTGAGATGCTGACCTCTGGTAGAGGTAACCCCTGGACTCTTCTTCCCATGGAAGAGACACAGGCTTTGCATACCTTCTCTGACCAACACACTGGTTTCCTGGAAAACCAGTGTGAGAATCGGCATGCCTAAATGTGTGGCAGTTAGATACATACTTTTTTACCATGTGCTCAGTTCCCCATCACACAAGTACCTCTGTTTCTCTCCCCAGATATGAGCCTGACTCCCTGGCACAGGCCTGTTGGAAGCGAGCTAGACGCCCAGGGAGCTTCCAGAAATTCCTGGGGTACACGCTGCTCTCAGTGGCTTGCTTCCTGCATCCCGTCCTCGTCTGGCATGTCACCATCCCTGGTGAGGAGCCTGTGCTGGGATGGGGAGTAGTGCGAATGGAAGAGGAGCATGGTTTTTCAAGGGCCAGAGAGGGTGGGGACATGGGGGGTGCTGGGCTGGTTGCAGATGGTGCTGAGCTACCTAGATCAAGCACTGCTTTGTGAGACCTTCGCCTTGCCCCAATCCTCAGCCAACGTGGCCTTCTCCCCAGGGTCTATGCTGGTGCTCACTGCTCTGGCCTATTTCCTGTTGAGCAAGAGGAGGAAGAGCCCAGGGCACAAAGAGGTGCATCCCCAGGCAGGCCAATATGTTGACCCTTCAGCCACTGTGGCAGCCCCAACCATCGCTGGTGACACTGAGCAGACCTACACCTTTCATGCGTCCCAGAGGGAGCAGCACCACTCGTTGCTGGGCCATATGAAGAGCATCCTGAAGGGCAGCAAGGACAGAAGCCTGGCCCCAGTAGCTCCTGTCCAAGAAGCAGTTCTAACAGTCCCACGCAAGCAAGTGCACTTCCAGGAAAAAATGGTGCAGATCATCCCTTCTGTCAGTGAGAGTTTGGAGGATGTGGAGAGTGAGGCTGAAGAGACCACATCGGACACAACACCCATCCTCACCCCACCTGATGCTCCTGTAATCCTCACTTCCCTTAGCTCCACAGGTCTCTTTTGAGCCCTCAGCAGAACTGAGGATGGTACAAGCCTGCTAACCCCAGCACTGGCATCTCTCCCTGTCACTCTAGCAGCCAAAGGTCCCTGAGAGGTGGCCTTCCTCAACCTCCGTGCCTCCGGAGTGACAACTGTGTCGCTACCTCTTCAAGGGTCTGCCCACACTACATGGTCTCACACTTTGTGACGGGGTAAATGTGGTCCCCAGCCCTTGCAGCATCATGCCCAGGGGACAGGTTGTTGCTTAGCCAGGGTAGTTGCTAGCAGACTAAGATTTCTGCTCCTGTGGCCTCATGTGTGGACAATCCCTCTGTTACAGCACTACACAGCACAGTGGTTGCTCCTGCCCATCACAGCCATGATGCGTACCTTCCATGTGGCTGCAGCAAACAGGAGGAGGTGAGACTACCAAGTCTCAAGAGCAGTCTCTGCTGGGGGCTGTTGTCTGCCTTCTGCCCTTGCTGCGCATTGAAGAGCTCATGACTGAGACACTTTCAGCACAGGGCACCTTAGCCTGCAGGTTCCCTCACAGGGAGGGAGTCATCTGTTACAGGCCTAAGGCATCCAAACCAGTATTTCATAGATGGGCTGAGACCTAGCACATATTGAGTGCAAAGTGCACTCCCCTGAGGCACACTCTGAGCCTAGCAGGGAAATCATCTCTGGCCTTGGGGACACCTACAAAGAAGCAGGGAGGACCCTGGGACTTCCTAGTGTCCACCGCATAGACAGCCTTCTTCAGTTAGAAGAGCTTTGGGATGATGTGGCCACTTGACCATGAGATTCAGCACTGTGCTGGCACAGTAGACTGTGTGTAACTCCCAAGGTGTGTTAACTATAGGCCCCAGAGGGCAGAGGCAATAATAAAGTTACAGTGCTGTCCCACTAGTCCCCTCCATGCCACCTTGTCCCTGAACCCTTCACCTGTGGTTTAATCCTGTCATATTTTCTGCCCTTTGAGGAATGTTCATATACAATCAAACATTTCTCTCCTGTTCAACTCATTCATCTCTTGGCTCTCCCCTACCTGAAGTCTTAGACTTTCTTCTGACTGATGGCAGATTTCATCTGTGCCTGCAATGCCCTTTTTGCCAGCTTTAGGCAACACTTTGGCTGCACAGGTGGCTGGGTTTTCTTAGAAACAGGACATGAGGCTACACTGTCACTGCTGCTGAGATGAAAAGGTCTAACTGCTCTAAGCCCAGACACACAGCATTAGGATGAGGTGATGGTAAGGAAGGAAGATCCCTGAAACCTGCTGGTTATAAGGTAAAAGCCATTGGGGCTGGCTGTTTTTCTTGCAAATACATTATCTCTTCTTTTTAAAATCTCAGCTCTCTGAGTCACAATCACCATGTCCCTTTAGGAAAGAAGTGTAATTTGGAGTGAAGTGTGAAAATGTAAAGTACAAGACTTAAAAAATCAGAAGGCAATTGAGATAAGAACCCAGTGCTACTTCTTAATAAACTGTTTTTAAGTGACACCTAATTTGGGAGATGGATGAGGAAGAAGGTAGAAGATACTGAGGTACAATATTTGATTGTCTGTGTTTGATAATGAAGCACTTTCCACAAGATCATCTTATAAATGGTTGCACACATTTGTCATTCCTACAATCAGCCATAAACAAAAAGCTTTCTGTTGCATCACCAACACTTGAAATAATAGCTGGTATCAATATGTTCTAGATAAAATACATAGATTAGACACCTCCTTCTTCTGGCTCCACATATTAATCCTCTGCCCCATAATTGCATGCTAGGGAAGAGTCACGTACACATCTGCCTCTAGGGAGGTTTTACATCTCCAAAGCTGTCTTTAGAAAAATTGTGTTTGTTTACAGCCTAATGCACAACTGATAGCAGCAAGCCCAGGATCCAGCCACAGCCCCACCCTCGAGCTATAGTATTCATCACATTAATAAATAAAAATAAAGCTACTTTTCTCTAAAGCTGGTGAGCAGACAGCACACCCTTAACAACAAAGGTCCTGACTCAGCCATAACAGGGTACCGCTCTTGTCAACTCCGCCCTAAAACGTTGTGCTTGGAACTGGCTTCCCAGATCGATCATGCATCTGCTCTGCAATCAGACCCACTCTCATTAGCAAAATCGGCTTTCTGCATGATCTAAGGCTCTCTTTGAACATTGCCTAACTAATTACACACATAGAGATAAGGTTTGTAAGAAAGGCCCTGGTCCCAGTAGATCAAACAATCCACCAATGCATGTTTGCAGCCTCCTCTCTAACACTAAGCAAAAACTCAGGGCAGCAAGGGTGGGGACAGCTGTTCCACAACAAATTTCATCTTTCATCCCTTACTCAATCAGTTTCATACCCCCACCAGCTGGTAAAGGGATGTGATGAAAGCACCTCTGGAGCAGTGAAGTGTTTAGAGAGCAAATTTTATTGCTCTGTAAAATGCATAGAACAAGTTTGCAGTAGTTAACCATCTGCAGAATTAGGTATTGTAATTTTTTGGATTTTGAAAGTGTGTTGTAGGTTTCTCATAAGAAGCAAGACAAGGAGAAGCTACAGGTGAAATGATTGCTCAGCCTTCCCAAAGACAGTACTAGACCTGCCTACTCTTTTTTGAACATTTCTTCATGCTGGCCCGGCTCCTCTCCAGCCTCACAGTTAGCATAGAAGGTGAAGGCTGAAAAAAAAAGGCTACTCATCTTTTATTAAGGTCTGTGGCTGGCTCAACCTGGAGGCTGCCAGGAGACTACATTGGTGCCAGGGAAGTAGATGCTCCTCCAAAGGCAGCCAATCTGTGCCTCAAACAGTACAAAACAGGTACAATCTTACGACAAGGGCTGAGCTGATGCCCTGGCTGTCCCTGCCAAGGAGTTCATTTGTATATCCCCAACTCTGCTCCTCACCACTCGTCCCACCCTTGCTACTGTGTTCCAGCTCCATCAGCATAAAGAGATTGTTAGCCCAGAGGAAAAAATAATTAGGAAAAAGAAAGTGGGTGGCTACCTTCTTGGGCAATGAGCAAAAATAAATCAATGAAAAGGAAGGGTCAGCCACAAAATAAAGCCAGTAGAGGAGAAAACCACCTTTTTCAGAGGCAACAGGCTTTTAGAGCCGCTCAACTGCTTAAAGAAATGCAGCCTCAGGCTTTCTTTAAAACCCCTGTGCAGAGAAAATGTTCAACCTCAGGGGGTGTCAGATGACTTTGTGGAGAGCTCAGAGATTATTTGCTTGAGTGTACATGTCTCTGTTAACCCTTCTCCCTACACCTAACTGCGAGGGACAATCGAAGGGACTATTAAAATCACCAGAGATGCTGTAGAGAGCTTTTATAGGGATCTGTATATGAGAAACTCACATATATACAGGTGAATTTCAGGAAAAGAAAGAGAGGAAGAACTTGACACTATTAACTGTGCAGCGCTATTTGAATTTGAGCTGCCTGAACTGTAAATCCACAAAGCACTACAGAAATTCTACTATATATTTTTTTTTCCTGGTTACAGTTAATTCATGACACATCTAATTCATTAAGATTAATCCACTTAGTTAGACTGTATAAAGCTACAAACTTCTATGGATTGACATACTGAAAGGAAACAAGATGAGTCATCTGTAAGAAATATGTGTGCAACGTAAAACTCTGTGAGGTAATCCTGGCAGAAATTACTTCCTTCACAATTTCCTCCAAAGACTTCTCAGCATGAGGAAAAATTTGCCATGCACATGTGCAGAGAAACACAACCCTCATCACAGTTTAGTGAACTAGTATGTTGCCAAAAATTACTCCATTTAAAGTTTTATGTGAAGGCAAACACGGATTTCAGTGCAGGGCCTGATTACAGTATGTCTCTGCCTCCAGTGCACACTAGTACGAGAAGCTGTTGCACAGCTCCATGGACAGCCACACTACCTGCCCTACCACAGTCCTCTCACCTCACAATGGGTAATTAAAGGGTTACTCTTCACTCAGTTTCTCCAAGCACTACTCCGGGTTTGAAACATGGTGGTGAATCTTTTAGCAATACAACAGCAGTGTTAGGAAAATACAGTACATTTGGAGAGAAAAAAATGTAGTGAAATTGGAAATTCCCTGCTCATATCTGCATGCACAATGTTCAAAGGCTGGTATTGGCATCGGTATCATGGGCGACTCCTAATTCAATATTGAGTAATAGTCAAATGCAGGAAAGGATCGGTCTCCACTTGATTCCACATGCTGCTTGCTTACACACCAGCAATCCTTCCACTTCTCAGCCTTGCAGCTTCTATCCCATTCAGGAGAATCTCCCATGTGCTGAGGCAGAAAATGCAGATTCTGTTTTGGCTAGACTCCTGAATTTTGTGTTGTGCAGGAAGTTACAGGAGCCAGAAACCATGTGCCAAACCTGCTTGAGATTCCTTGGATCTGTCATCTCCCTTATCTTCTCAGCACAGTGTGGCAAAAGCAGAAATCTGGCTTCGTCAAGCTTGCATTACACTGGTGAAACTACTACACTTGGGTTATATCCTAGTGAATGATTAAGGTACCTTTAGGAAACTAATCTAGGAAGGTATTCACTCAGCATGTGGCTTACAGAATCTTGTTTTGAAACTATGCAAAACACCAGGAACCTGATTTTTCCAACACAGGTCTGTGGATCACAGACTAAAAAAGGAATTTATATTTNACAAACAAAGAACTACAAAATAGACAGTGAAAGAAAAAAAATAGGAAAAAAATGTATCTAAAGTCATTTCACAGCACGAGGAAGTTGTGAACAGCATCTTAACACTAATCCTCATGCCACTGTCAATTTTTTCTTCTTGTCAGACTCTTCTTCACCCCAAACGTTTCCACCTCAGAGCTGACCTCATTCAGAAAAGAAAGCTATTTAAAAAGAAAAAATGTCTTGGTCAATCCATGCTAAACAAAACTATACATACTATGATATTATTTCAGAGTTCCTCCCTGCTGTAACTTTCCTTTTGTTGCCTCTTTGTCCAATATTCCCCTGTAAGATAGGCTGGGTTGGGCTGGGCCAAACCCTGACTATCTGTCCCCAGCTCCCTGTTGGCACTCTGCTTCTCAACTGGAGCATCACCTACTGTGCCTATGCTTTCACTCCCTGGAAAACCACACTTGCAGCTGCAGTATTGGATGACTCTTTCAGTACTGCAGAAGCAGGTAAAACATACCAAATTGTGCCTACAAGAAGGCAGTAGCCACAGGGCACATACCCAGTGAAAGGAGATTATAGGGCAGCCCTAACCAACTTGTTAAACTTTTCTGGTTTTTTTTGGACAAACCTCAATCAGGTTTCATTCAGTCAGCGTTTTTTTCCCATGCTGAAAAAGATTGTTAGTCTCAGGCAAGCACAGTGAAAATTACAAGCCAAATGGGACACAATTAAAGCCAATCTCAAATAGAAAATTATTAATGATAATTTGTAATCAAGTTTTGAAGGGCTTTCATGTAAAAATAATTGGAAATTGCAAGATAAATCATATTTCTGAAAGCTAACATCTTTTGGCAGTCCCTGTGTCTTTTAATACCTTTTTACTAAGATGAAAGAGATTTTTATTAATAGCATTTTACCTTTGCTCTAGCCTTTAGGAAAAAGTCTGACATCTTTGAAAAGTTTTCTTATGAAGCTGAGTAGGTGTGTATATGGCTTGATACCTACACAGGACAGTTGCTAAAAAACAGTTGCACGTCAGTTTGGCACTGAAGTCAAATAGAATTTATGCTTTCCTGTGGTTTATATTTAATTTTATCTGTTCTAATCATGTTTAAAATTTCATTTATTAAAAATATTCATAAGAAACTCTGACAGATCTCTGAGGTCACAAGTCTGTAAATTTATTCTGCCTCAGATGAATCACTCACAAACAGACATGTACAGAAAATAGTTAGGAAATTATGGGCAACATCTCAGAAATCACATCTCCTATACATGCTCGATATTCAGATTAAGACTGAAGAGAGAAGGTTCCATTATAGTCTTTTCTGTAAGGAAGAATACACTGAGTTTCAG